>CM032058.1:65054448-65082049 GCA_018831715.1 Matsumurasca onukii
TTTTAAATTTAATGTTTAGTGTTGTTAGATATTTTTAAATTTGTTGTCAATATTCTAACTTATTTTAGTGTTAGACTTGTGTTAAATGTAAATGTTATATTGTAATTTGTTTCAGTACTTAATTTCCATTTGATAATTTAATAAGGCTAAAGTTAAGAGGATTTTAATAAGTAAGCCTAGTATATTTAGACATAGATATAAAAAATGACTATGTCTATTACATTGTAAAGTGTTTAATGACAATAAAGTTCTTGATTCTTGATTCTATAGTCGACACAAGACCTCAAAGGGTTAACCATTTGGCATTCTGTCTTTGGTATTTCATCGCAAGTGCTTAATATATGTGGTGGCAAGACCAGAAGTTAGTTTGAAGTAACACTAATAAACTCTATCAATTAGTTAAATCAATTAGTCAATTAGTTATTCCTCCTGTAAAAAGGTATACAAAGAGCTGTTGAAAATTTGTAAAAACTTGACTTCCTACTGTTTGCACAAATCTAACAGATAGGGTAATGTTGCCATTGTGGTCCGCTGTTGGGATAAGACTCAGGAAACAAAAATATAAGAACCTATTTACATGATGAAAAACACAATGGATCCAATAAAACAATTTAGGCCTTTAGGCTGGCAAACTTTGCCTTTCGAGAACGAAGTTCTCATAGATAGACCAACATCAACTGTTTGTACCTTTGTTCTCAAAGGCCTAACCAGCTATTAAATTGTTTTATATTGGATCGATTTTGTTTACCATCAACTAAATTTTCAATCTAATATAGAGCTCTACTACATGTATAAAAACCTAACTTACTCATTTCCTTCAACAGACAGCCCCAAGGGATCTTCCATCTGGTAGCTTGTGGGTGAGAGAGACCGCCGACCCCACGCCAAGGTTTGTAAGGGGGCTTCTTCCACCCAAACCGCACTTTCCTTCAACGGACCAATTGTCTCGTGATATCCACGGAACTGAACTGTGGAGGAGCCTTTCCCTCCGGAAGTTGTCACTACGATAATGTCTCCTCTGCCCTTCCCAGGACCAGACCGCGCTACTATTTTGTTTGGTGATTTCCATTCTGCAGATAACAAACAGTCGCACCCACAAATGGATAAACCTATGAACAGACAAAAATTAAAGTTACAGAATTGACTGTCTGCAACTTACTCACAATGCTAGAATTATTAGGTACAGGTAATGATGCTCTGACTATAGCACTAACCAGTTTAGTGTTTAAATGTTATCAAAAGTGTCAAAGCTGTTTTAAATTTGTGTGGTTCCGTTTACAATTTACCGATATTTAAAAGTAGTTTACATCTCTATTTCCCAGGTACGTAGCGTGTTGAACACTAATCTGCGTTATGTATTTAATATTTCAACCTGGGCTGCCACAAGAAGGGCTGCCGGGGTCACAGCCCTCGGTGCGGGCCTTGACTAATGGATAAAATACTATGTGTTTCTTCTGCGGCACTAACTTTATACTGGGCACTTAAGCAACCCCAGCAGCAGGTAAGATTCCACAGTAGAGTAGAGAGTATACCTTTAGGAGTAAAAAGCAAACACCTTCTACAAGGATTTTTTTGGTTTACACTAAAATAATACTATGATAGGAAAATCAAATTGGCTCTTCACCGAGCATTTGTTCAACTGATTCAGGTTGTATGAAAGGATAGACTCGATGTATCAGTGCAGCGAGTTATTGGCAAGTGCAAAATGCATGTAAATAGAATGTTGAAGGCTTTTCTTGATATAAGTAATAAGAACAGGGTTTGAAAATTAGTTTTAAAGGGTTTTAAACCGTCATAAGCTTATAAGAGTGATTCCATGCAGGCCTATGCCAAAATTATTTAAAAGCAGTCAGCCTAATATTTAAAGATTAGTATATGTAGTATACGGGTGGGGGTAGAATACTTTAATCACTAAGGGGCATGATCAGAATCCAGCTTTAGCCCCGGCTCAGAGATGTGGCGGCCCTGATTTTAATCCCATTTATGTTTTGTTTCAACAATTTAGTTAATAATTAATTTCTGTCACTTGTAGGTACAATTTTTATTTCTTTTTCCAAAGTGTATCGATTATTAGCACCACACCGGAAGAGTAGCAAGGCAACATTAAATTATGTTAAGTCTTTACCTTCCATTACATTTCCATCCATTACTACTGCAGAGAGTAAAATGGATGTAGTTGACTAAAGTAATAGTGATTTATAAAATAGTACCCTTGAGTATCGCAGAACATAGAGATAAATCTGCATAATTAAGTACACAGATAGGCTATGCCTAGGTCTTTAGAGACAGTCAGTTTTCAACATAGGCTATGCCTAGGTCTTTAGAGACAGCAATTTTCAACATGCTATGATAAAACTACAATAATTACATTTCAGCTTGTCTTACTTATTAGATCTTGGGGTTTCTTTCCAAGGTTTTCGCCTCTGATAGTGACTCTTGTACCAGGGGGGCCTTCTTTGGGAGAGATGCCAGTAACAACTGGGGGTTGCACCATAATGGTCACAATACACACTGACACACTACAGTTCAAATCTTTGCATTAGTTACAAATAAAAATATCCACTATAAGTAACAGCAAACGTTAATTAATACAAAGTAAACATGATAGAGCACGACAATTAACTGAAAGAATTAGTCCTCCTTCAAAACTGTACAGTTAATAGGCGTAAAGCCATAACCTATTTTTGACGGAATGACAGATGACAGATCAACAACAAACTGAAAAAAACAAGACAAAGCCTTTATCAGCTGACAAAAACAACTTTTTCACCACAGAGTACAAAATCAGTAGAAACATAGATCACTCAGACCATGAACTTAATATATACATATACATTTAAAGTCAATGCTTGTAATCAACATATATACATATACCCAAAATTCGTTTTATACAATTAGAGAGTTTATAGATAGGTAATTAATTTAATTTTTTAATTAGGCTTAAGTCTTACTTGTGGTACTTTAGTATATTGTCAAAAAACAATACTTATATTGTAAAAAATTGACATTAAACAAATTGTTATTGTTATTAACATTTCAAATATCATGTTTTTAATGTAGGTAAGTGCAATCAAGCTGATTAAAAAGTTTATTTATTGTAATAATTTATTTTAAATGTAGCTATATGAGGCTACTAGAATCAAAAGCAAACTATCTTGTAGAAATTGAGATATTGGTACCATGGGCACCATCTGTGCATTTCTACTGAACTAAAGTGAAGAAAAATCAATCTTAGGTTGAAACCCCTTTATAGAAAAAAGATTGTAGTTGGGATCAAAAAAGCATAATATTTTTAACTAGTCAGAATCAAAACAGAGCAGTCTCCATATCACCCAATAAGCTGCTCTTATTTCGGTCACGTGATCCACTGTTCAGGATTTTGTGGTGTTAACAGTTTGAGAACTGGTTGTAAGCTCTAATAATATTGATCATAAGAATGGAGACAAAGTTGCCTTTAAAAATTGTTTTACTAGATTCCTTATTAAATTGTGATTAGTGTACGACATTTTGGAAAGTTAGGTGAGAACTCTATGATGGATACTATACCGACTTAGCTCTGCACCTGCGACTCAAACCTGAATACATGCTTTTAGTTTAGTTTCCAACGTCATGATGTATAACGATTTTTTTCAATTAAAAGGAAATAAGTTCTGCCTAGAAAATGATTTTGTAAAAATACAAATTTCTTTATTTTAATATTAATCTTTAATTTTATTTCACCCTACTGTGAAAAACTTCCTGGTTTATTTATGCTTCACCCTAATTGGATGCTTTCTGTTTCACATTACTGTTTGAAATAACATGACTAATAAGATTAAAAATTCCATTATTCCATAAAATAAAAAGTTGGTGTCAGAAAAGCAATCTCCTCTTTGGTTGGTAGCAGAAGAGCACCTCCAAATATAAGTTTTATAAAGAGCAAAATCCACATTTTGTTATCACAAAGACAATCTCCAAACTAAAACTTCTGAAGGTTTAAATAGCCACTTATTTTTGTTATAATTAGTGTTGTTGTTTTACAATAACAGTAAAAAAATATAAAAAATGGTAAACATTTCACTATAATTGCTTTATTATGAACTCAAGGGACAGAAAAAATGGCTTTCCTGTAAAGTTGTAAAACAAGACATTGGGTTTAATTTGATTTTAGTAGCTCATATAATATTTAAAGTCGGTGTTTGAAAACAAGTGCTCACTAGGTCAATGGTTGTAATATTATGTTTTACCTTTCGCAAAACATGCTTAACGTTCTAGTTTACAGGAACTAACTATTCATTATATATTGCTTAGGTTTAAGACAGATATAAAATATGTTTACTTCGATATCCGAAAAGTACATAGTCCTAATAAGTAATCACCATTTAAAAATACCTATATATTTACATAGGATGTAATAATTAAAACAGAAGTGGTGTTCAACATTTTTAATAATTGTAGTACAAAAGATAATAAAATTCTGATAAGATAAAATTGATTTTCTCAAGGTTGCCAACCGGTAAACGTCATCAAACGTCAACTCAGGTTTCTAATCTGCGTGTTGTAATCGAAACAGTGGGGAAAGTAGCTTCACCGCAGCGCACGCGTCTAATGCGGCACCCATGTATCGTGCGCGGAACTGATGCGCTGTGGAGAGGTGTAGCACGCTCCCTACCTAGTGTAAAAACAAGACACACTATAAAAAAAGATACTTTTAAGATGTACACTTTAAAACGTGCACACGATTGAATTAAAAAGTTAAGCATACTAAAATTAAGTATTCAAACGAAATAAATAAATATAACAATATTAGGTTGCAACACAATAATTTAAAAAAATATACATACGAAACAAAACTGCTTTATTTTAAATTAAAATTAAAACAAGACATGATTCAATAAGACGTTTATTGACATGCTACCTGGCGCGAAAGTCCACAACTATACTTTAATTTTATGTATTAAACCATTATTATTTCAAAAAGTGCATTCCTTTGCTACCTAGCGGGAAATCTGCAATTAGAGCTTTATTCGAGGTGACACCAAAAGTGCATTGTGATGCCATCTAGCGGAAATATACATAACTTACTTTAATTCGTTTGGTGATGACAGGAGTCATAATATTTCTAATAGTGCATCCCCCTGCTATCTACCGGAAAAACTTACAACTAAAGAATCGCGAATTTTCTGGACAGACACCAACTACTATCGTCAAACCAATTTGGATTCGAATGGTCGACAATAGACAGTGGTGCGTCTAGTCGAAAAGATAGTAGAGGCTGTTGAAAGTCGAAACCACTTAGTGTATTCGTCGACTTATCAAAAGCGTTTGATTGTGTCGATCACACCACCTTGATTCACAAACTAGAAAATTACGGGGTGCGAGGGATCCCACTCAAGTGGATCAAATCCTACCTTAGTAATAGAACGCAATTTGTCGAAATTTCAGACGTACGATCAGAGGGTGTGGGTCTGAGCTATGGAGTCCGCCAGGGCTCCATACTAAGTCCCCTACTCTTCCTGCTCTACGTCAACGATGTTGGCTCATCGGTACAAAAGGTACAAATTGTCCAGTACGCAGATGACACGACTCTTTGTTTCAAAGCACCATCCATCCAAGAACTCGAACACGTTACGTTTGTTGAGCTCAAAAGCACAATTCAACATTTCAATGAGCTCAACCTCAAAACAAATCCAACGAAATCGTCATTCATTCAATTTTGTTTGAGACAGACAATATCAGGCAATAATCCAACAGTCATGTTGGACGATACTGCAATTGAAGAAGTCTACTCGACAAAATTCCTTGTTATACACCTTGATCGAGGGTTGACATGGGATTATCATGTAGATAGTGTTTGTGGGAAGTTAGCATCAGACATTTATATTCTGAGGCAACTGTCCGAGTACTGCCCAATTCAGGTACTGATGACGGCGTACTACGCAGTGATCTACCCACATCTTTCCTACGGATTAACATTGTGGGGTGGTTGCTCAAATGCAAATTTCTCAAGGATTTTGTTTTGCAAAAAGCAGTCCGGACGATCGCGAAACTTCAAGAGAGTCATGCAGGCCATCATTCAAAAGTTTAAAATGTTGACATTACCTTGCCTCTATATTCTTGACACCTGTCTTTATTTTAGATCAAAATGGGACCCCATAAGAGGAAGTGATATTCACTCTTATGAAACTAGAGGCAGGAAAACTACCGAACTGTAAGGCACAGAACGGCAGTTCATAAACGTTTGCCTTCTCAGGCAGGAGTTCAACTTGTCAATCGGCTACCAAATTCCATCAAAGTGCTCCAACGCCTAAGGCTCAAAACTTTCTAAAACAGTTTTGGTCGCAGAAGCATTTACAACACAGACGAGTTTATGGCACATAGCTGGGAAAACGTGGAAAACACTAACTGATAAAAGAGCTAGAGGACAATTCGATTGAAAGAGAGCGAGTAAATGAACAAAATGTATGTTAGAATGGGACTTCGATGTCAGTATGTATGGTATTCTAGATATTCAAAATAATAGTTGACGATTGCATAATAATATGTAAATGTTTCCGCAATAAATGATTTATTTATTTAAGAATTGAAGTTTATCCGTTTGACCCCTGCAGCAGCACTTGTCAGTCAACAATCTACAATATTGAAACATTATTATTACATAGAAAATATGTTGTCCGTTCAACATTGATTTTAAATGTATATTTAAAGTCAATGGTTCAAGAATCAAGAACTTTATTGCCATTGATCATATACATAAAGTTACATGAAATAGGCATGGTCACATTGATACAATTCTTTATTCTAATTTTGTAACTGTCAAGCTGTCTAATCCCAAAAGTAAATCAGTTTTAATATTTAAAAAATCGTCTATTTTATAAAATGGATTGTCAAGTAACCAGTTTGTTAATTTGATTTTAAATTGTTCAGATCCGAAGTATGAGCAGAAACATGCAGCCTATTAAAAAATTTTTACACAGTTAAGTTGATGTGAAGAGCCTGTTTTTGCTAGACGGTGCTGAGGCAAGTCAAGCTTATGGCTGAACCTAGTGGAGTGAGAGGAAAATCTTCCTAGTATGAAATAGGTCTAAGTTAATCTTAGTATAGACAAGTATGTGATAGATGTAGAGATTAATGACTGTAAGAATTCGGGCTTTAATAAACAGGGTTTACAATGTGCCAGACGCTTAGCCTACACATAGTTCTAACTACCCTTTGATGATAAGAACATCAAGTACACTCGAAGAATGGCCCCAAAGGATAAGGCCATAAGATATGTTCAGATTGAAAACAATGCAAAATAACAGGACTTCAGATGTTCAGCTGCTACTATATCACCTAGTTTCCAGATTAAGAAGCTGACTCTAGAAATTTTAGTACATAAGTAATTTATATGATCCGACCATGTATCATATAATCGGTTCAGTGCTGTTGCCGACATAAATGTGGCCAACTGTCGAACTAAGTCATAGAAACATATCTCTGCATTGTGCTGAAGCCTAGTGAGGAAATTATGAACTATTTGAACTGGATTGATGCGTGCGCAGCGGTGAAGCTGCTGTCCCCACGGTCTTGTTGAATACAAAGTATTATTTTGTTATGACAAATGATAAGAAATCGCCGTCTGTAGAGGCGAGGTTAGACTGTGCATTTTCCTAAATTTAATAATAAGACTTATATTTACGTGGGATTATTTAAAATTTATAATAGTTTAAAAGTAAGTATTATCGTTCTCATTGTAAATCATTGTGTATTGTTCCAGTGAAAAATTCGTGATAATTTGTAAGACCTATGCTAGCAGTCTTAGGCCTAGGTCGGTACTATCATGCTATATAAAAAAGGTGAAAGGTAAAGTTTGTCTTGTTTAACGAGGCAAAGTTAGAACTACAGATTCTTCTACCACTTTACTTCGACCTTTATCTAGCGTCACCGTATAGTCACATTACAAATATTGTAAGTGGTGACTGTGGGGATTAAGTGTTGTGCTCCAGAGTCGCGCGCGATACCAATCCGCCACGGATATATAGATTTAGGTTGTATTTATATTTGCAAATGTCTCAGATAGTTATGTACTTTTTACCAATTCAATAACTGAAACTATTTGCTTTTTCCTAATTTCATGTTATAAAGAGTTTACAAGTACCGTAGTTTATTGTATTTTTTCTGTTTTATCTAGTAAAACGGTTTTAATAAATGATGGGATAATTTGCATATCCAATGCTAGAATGTGCGTGATTCAGGTTAGGCTACCTAAGATTATCTTTACATTGTACCTAATGTTAGCCAGCATGATCTAAATAGATTTCTTGGAAGTGTTTCATTTAACTAAGGCCAATTTAATGTAAGATCTTAATCTTTTTTTGAAGTTAATGATGTAGAGTCGCAAGTTATTAGAGTTGGGGAGGGCTATAGGTAGACAGGGTGAAGTAGCCGCATTCCCACACCAAAGACTGACACAAGTCATAGATCAGATTAGCTAGTCACCCAGCCTTCCATGATGGAAATAGATAGGGTTCACATTGGGAGAGAGACATCCTAAGAAACAAAAAGCTCAATACTGGCAAATAGACAGTCAGATTGTGAGTGGGATAGGTTGGATAGTCTTGACATTTACATATTATTATGCAATCGTCAACTATTATTTTGAATATCTAGAATTTTCCATACATACTGACATCGAAGTCCCATTCTAACATACATTTTGTTCATTTACTCGCCTCTTTCAATCAATTGTCCACTTTGAGTTTTATCAGTTAGTGTTTTCCACGTTTTCCCAGCTATGTGCCATAAACTCGTCTGTGTTGACAATTGGTTTCAGTGGAAAGTACTAGATTTACGAACTAAAGAGTCAGATAACCAACTTGTATCTGATACTACCTATGGTGGATTGATCCATGACCAAGTAGTGTAAGGTCCCAAGAATATTTATTGCCTTTGATACATTTTAACTTGAAATAGGCAGTGTCAACTCTATTATTTGTCCAGTTTTCCCTGGGTTCTTGATGGTGTGAATGAAATGGTTCTACTGTTGCAAAAAAAATCTCCCAGAACCATTTTTTGTACTGCATCAAGAGACCCACTGTTTTAACTTTCACTATATATTATTTATTGCTCAGTTACCTACTCATAAGTATTACTGTAATTGTTTCATCCCTAGAATAGCCATCTTTAAAAAAATGTTAAACTCATTTGTATGGTTTTTCTTATTTATTATTTAACACTACTTGATGAATCATCCTCATTTCGTTTGACTGTTGGAAGAATAAAATAAACATTTGAAAGGGTCGACTGTTTGGTATCCTATACTGTGGCTAAGTTAACATTGGAAGAAAGCATGTTCTGTGTTGTTGATGCGAAATATATTTACTCACAATGTTACTTATTATATTGGAATGGTGGGTATTTCATTTTTAAGGCTTTGAACAAATCCAGAATAATTACAACTGGACGCTAACTTAAGATTACCATAGAAAACATTCTGTTGAATACGGCACATGTTTTATTTATTTTTATTTCTTTTTTGTTTCCAGAGAAATGAAGAATGTTTCGTATTGAATCTTACATAACCTCTCGAATATTAGGTTTTGTAGATAGATACATAAAAAACTTTCGACAACAAGACGCTCAGGTGAGTGTTAAGTATCAGATAATAAGTTACTATCTTAATTTCTGAAACATTCCAATATTAAATTTTTCTTTTTACATTCTTGTGTCCATTATTCATCATCCCATACTAGTGAAAATAGATGGAAAATCAAAATCAAGATTTTTAGAACACCTTCAATGCCCAATCATGCTGGATAGAAACTGTTAATATATCTAAAACTATTATTTGCACTATATACAAGAGGTGGCTCAGTTAGGCTACGTTGACTCAAGAGTCAAAAAATCCCGGATGAAGTAGAGGGGATAGGGCTACCAACCATATCCTCAGCTGGGTCCAAAACGCAATAAACTATAGTGTCTTCAGATGTTGGGGCAGACGGTTGTACATACGCACATACGTGGGAAGCAGTCCTTCTTATTGCCCAGCCTACATCTAAGCACTATTGCGCAGGTTGTTGGAATTCTGAACTTTACCTTTGGTTTGAAGGGATGCAAAATTCTGCTTCACATATCAAGCTTGCCATTGCATATTGACTAAAGACTATCATAATCTGCAGCCGTCTGAACTAAGGTTTGCACCACCTCAATTTTGAAGGTATCATGTTTCCTAGGTCTCACTATGGGAAGGGGACGGCTCGTTTCAGAACCTAAACTTAGACTTGGAGGTTCTAGAGCAAGAACTGAATCTTCCTTTCAGCTTCGTGTCTGGTCACATTCACGAGTTGTTGATTCACGCTCCGTGGACTCGGCTGACTTCAGAGCCCGTGCAAATCACCATAAACACTATAGGTAATGTACAACAAGCATTTACTGGAGTAATATCCTCTAGCCTAGACAAGTCTTTTGAAGATAACGTTATTTTGTTGTTGGTTTCAGAATGAATCGTAACTGTTGATAAGATTGCCTACTTATGGGTACCTAGCTGTTTAGTTTTTAATTGGCAAGAATAATAAATTTATAACACAAGTCACAGTTACAATACAAGTTATTTTTTGTGAATAGTAGAATAAATTTACAGGTAAAATAAATTGGCTGTTTTGATTTGAGCCAAATGTGTGTATGTTTGAAGCTGAATGGAGTAAAGATTGTTAGAAAGGTAACAATAAAACTAAATGGTTAGAATTTAAAAATAAATATTATACATTAGTTTTGTAAAAAAATAGAAATATCAATTAGAACTTTTTTGATTTCAGAATGTGTCATGAAGTTGAAACCACCAGGGAGCCAACCCCAGCCACCAAAAACCTCCCGGTAAGCTCATTTGTTAGTGACTTAATGAATCAATAAAGCTCAGTTATCAGCTAAGTTATCAGTTTGTATGTCACTTGATAATATTTCGTGGTGTGCTTGAAATGTAAAAGTAAGTCAACTAGTAGTGAGCTCTAAACAGGTCTGTAAACGGGATTTTTGTTTGGGGTGGACTGATCCTGCTCGCTTGAAAGCCGCACTGCAAAGGAAATCTGAAAGAAAATTTGAGAGGCTAAAGCTGACTTTTAAGTCAACTTTTGTGTTTCAAGGTGATTTGCATCACTTTGAATTTTTGTTCTACCGTAGCAAACAATCAAATCAAATATGTATGTACTTTAATAATGTGTATATTATGTATATAATCTATTGTACAAATATTTTACGTTGTCAATGCATTTTTTGTAAATGTTTTACGACAATAAAATTCTTGATTCTCAAAACCTGAGAAATTTCATCATTTCTCTGTGCTTGCACAAGCGTGACAAATAGCCTACAGATCAAACTGAAGGTATTGTCAAGTAAAACAGAGTGTCCAGCATACAGGAATTCAAGGAAAACCGATCTATAATGGGAATGTTTGATACAGATTAAAAGTCAGGAATTATCTCTCTAAACTAGAAGATTTTGAGTTCTGTAATGATCTCATGGATGACAAGAAAACAGAGACTAGAGATCGATACCAATAATTGGCAGGGGAACTATGATACCCAGCATTTCAACAGTGTTTCTAAATTTAAATGTAAATTGAACCCTTATAATAATCAGTGTACCCCAAAACCGGGAATCAGCAAAGTTTACCTGAAAAAAAAGAAAATTATATGGAAATTTTATTTTTTAAGATTTCCAAGTTATAGCTTTAAAATCATCAAAACTTGCTACATCAAAAAATGTTTCCAATGTTTGACAGGAAAAATGCAAGAGCGACAGAAGACCCTCAGGGCCAGTCTTCCCTGGTGTCGTCTCTCGTGAACAAGATCATCTGCAACTTGTCTGTAACCTGCAACAACCTGATTCTCAAGTATGTGGAGGAAGACATCGTTCTCTCCATGAATATCAAGACTCTCAGCTTCGGTACAGTTGATGGCAACTGGCAGCCTGCTTTCATGGGTAAGCGGACTTTAGATTGACAAGTCTTGGAGTTTTTAGGATTTTCTGGAAGTGTGGTTGTTGGCCTTACGGGATGTAATTTGGTTGAAAATATTCAGGATGGCAGTTTTGCATGCTAAAAATAAGCTCTTCCCCCAAAGAGGTATTTCTAACACAATGGTTCCTTATAAAAAATATCTTACTTTAAAACAGTCATAAGTATTCTTGCAAACAAATGCGTTGCTTGAAGATTTTGTTAAGGTTACACTCAATGTTGGGTTGACATTTTTGTAGTGTAGGAAGTAGTTGTCGCTGTTTTATAAGTATTAGTTTTAGCGGTAGCGTGTTGCAATCGGAGCTATTATCAAGTGGGTATCACTCTCCATTTGCTACTTTTGGTGCTGAAATACAGTTCACTTCCTCTTTTTATGGTTTGGCTGGCCATCTAAGGCCTATACATAGGCTACAACTACAGTTTTTTGATAATTTGAGGGATTTCTTGTGAAATTAGTCTATAGTCCTAAGGTTTTGCTGAATGATAATTACGTTTTTGACTATTTATTTTATTCTATATAAGTGGTTAAGTGGTTAAATTACCTCGTCAAAGAGTTTCAAATGAGTGGAGTTCTACACTCACTGTGGTTGAAACTCCACTCATTTGAAACTGTTTGACGAGGTAATTTACCACTTATGTAGTCTATACACAGTTTCGTAACAAAACACAATGAATTTCACTATTTATTCACTTAGCGTAGGCCTAAAGCTAAACTACATCAGTTTTGTAGCTCTAAAAGGCCCCCAAAAGTCTTTTCCTCGTATTTTTGGGTAGTCCGGCCAATTGTTTTTGGTTTTGTGGAGGGTCTGTCGCGAAGTTGCCGAATGAGAGGGAGTCTACTGTAATCAAAAATAAAACGTAAGTGCCGCTCATGTGACACTAAACTTGCCGCGGCGAGGAAGACGAGCGTGGTACAATTGTAGGCCAGTGAAGAAATCAGCAAAAACTGTACATTTCAAGTAGCTCACTCTAGATCAAAAGGCTATTATGAATTAGATCGAAACTAAGTTAGCATGAAAGTAGCTAACTACTTTTTCTTAGTAGTTTTTGTATTAGCTTACTACTTGTTGCAAATATTTTACCCAACACTGGGGTTTTAATAACAATTGCAAACTATAAATCCTGTTAGGTTATCAATGATCACAGACATCAAAAAGACATCTTGAATCAATGTATTCTTTACAATTTTACTTGTTTCAGAGCTGAGCCCAACACAATTGGAGCTTCGAAAACTAATATCCTTGTCTGATGTAACGATTTGCCTGGATAAGAGAAGTGCCTCGGGGAGAATAGAGTCTTACCTGGTAAGCCTATATAGAATTATTTTAGTTCCCTTTTAAGGATCCTTAAAGATAACCCCCACCGATAAAAACCAATAAGCGAGATTAGGAAGGGTGATTTCAACGGTCCAAGCGAATTTCAATTAGCCCCTGAAGTGTGTAATTAATTACTAAAATTAAGTTATTACCTCCATCAAACAGTTGAAATGTTTGCGGTTAGTTCAAAAGCCAACAGCCACAGAACATTGTTACTTCATTAGCAACTGTTTGACGGAGGAAGAAATATTGCAAAAATTAGATAAGAAAAACGTAATCCATCCACTCAAGCGGTCCAATTTTGGCAGTAAAACAAAAAAGGTATATACAGTTAACCCTGCATAAATTGAAATTTCCAAACAAACTGTGCAGGAGCCGCTGCTCTACCGGTGTTTCATGACGGCGAGACTGTGGCAGAGCTACTCGTCAGTGAGTGCGAAGCGAGCGTCGAGCACACGCTTAGATGTGCATTGCGAGCAGATGGCGTTCACAGTGAGCGAGCCGCAGCTGCCGATGTTGATGAGGCTGATGGCCTTGGTGCTGGCGCTGCGCAGGAGACAAGCCAACCAGAACACTGTGGTGGCTGTTAGTGATGACTCGGCCACTGACAAGAGCGACGACGACGGCATCAGTGAGTGTTGACTTGTGTTGGGTTTGTCTTCTTGGTGTTTTAAGTCTTATAAGGTTTAAGTCGTCCCTTGGGTTTCTTATATCAAGAGGTTTAACCTCAACTTTCTACTTTCTTGACTTTGTAAGGGGGGCGGAATGGTTTTTTCAGGCAGAAAGTTTTGACCAGACAGGACAAAAATATTAAAGTACTCTGGATTTTTTGGGACAGGACAAGTCAGAACAAGCCCAAAATACTGTGTGCAAGGGTTTAAATTGACCACTGGGTCAAAATAATTGCTTACTACTACTTTATAGCAGTCGTAGTTATTATTGTTAAATTACCACCTGCAATTCAAATTCAGCATAGCTCTTATTCGGCGTCTGCAATGATTAAAAAGTGTGTTAAGAATTGTTATTTAATATCCTGAAGTGTTAAAAGCTAGTGCACAACTGATTTTCAATGACTACCATCGTTAACAAGCATGTGTATCTCCATACGAACCTCTTCCGGTGCTCATGATTGTTAGTGAGCGTATGTGACCATGATTCAGTGTCCTTAGGCCTATTGTAAAGAAATGTTTGTACTTTTGTAGTTTAGTTTTTGCCTTGACTGCAATAGTCATTTAGCATTCCTTGATCCAAAATCGATATTTGCAGACATATTTTGTAGGAGTAACCATAACTCTCTTTAGACAGCAACAAAATTCCTGTCCCAAAAATTTCTGAAGATTGTTTATTCCCACCAGAAAACAAAATTTCCCACGCTCTCCATGGTTCCATACAATGTTTCTGTTCAATCATAGACATGGGTTTCAGTTGGCCAGCCTGGGAACCCTGGAGAGTCTTGGTCCAGCTGGGCAGTGAGCTGGATGCCGTCTCTCATTCCTCTCTCAGACTATGATGACGAATATGATCAGTATTTGGAAAACTCAGGAAACTCTAACAGCCTTTTCAACTTTGGATTTTACGTTGACAGCTTGACACTTGCTCTCAAGGTATTTTCTAGTTTCAAACTAGTTTACTTATTGGTTCAATGTTCTCTCAAGGTCATATTACCTCAGTTGTTCTTTGTCTTGAATTTGGAAAAAGCCACATTGACTATATTTTACCCAAACTCTGTAGAACTGTATTTTTACTTAGAAAACTTGTTAATTACAGTCCCATTAGAATATGTATGAGTTCATATTTGTATTTCTTTTCCAATCACATGTTAGGTATGGGGCTGTTAATTTGGGGATGCTCATGTAAATGTGACTCTGTTTTGTTAGTACAAAAGAATGCCTAAGGGCTATTTGAGTATGCTGCTTTTAATGCAATTGTAGACCTCCTGTTTATACAGTTTCAACTAAAAGCACTTGTATTTTGATGCTACTATATACACTTTAAAGAGAAAAGAGAATCTTTGTATAAGAGCTGATATTCACCAACATAATACTAGAATAAACATCTCTCTCATTGATGTCACTCACTGTAGATTGGGTAAAACTAAAATACTTATGTTGTATTAGGCCGTAATTTTGAATCACCTCCCTAAATATGTACAGCAACTCAATATTAAGTTGAAGTGAAAAGAAATTATATAATTGGTTGATTTTGAACCCATTTTACGACATCCTGAATTCCTTGCTATCGATACAAATATGATACAGATGTAATGTAAAAACATGATGAACCAGTGTCTCTTGTTAATGTATTGTAAGTTAGCCCCATTGATTCTGTGATTATAATAATTCTTAATGTTCATGCCATTGTTTGATCATGTTTGACTTTGTTCATTGCATGTATTTGCTTAATGACAAACAAAGTATTTGATTTGATTTGATGAGTGGTTCTCCTAAACACTACTTGATTTAAGTGCCAATGCATGAAGGTTGGAATGACGATGAATACCAATGGTAATGATCTGATGCGACTCACAGTGTTTTAGTGGTGGGCACAAGCACGCATGCCTAGCAGACACAATGACGGGCGGGCGTTGTTCTAGGGGGGTCCCGAGGGTCTCCGAAATTTTCAAAGTAAAATAACGTGGTTTTAAAGCATTTTTAACTAGCCTAGTGTTAACTCGCCATGAAAAGAAACTGCCTACATTACTAGTAATATAACTTAAATAGAAAGCATTAATTTTAACATAAAATGCTTACTTGAAAATTGAAGATATAGCAGAACAAGCCTGACAAATCATGCCTGATTAGCTATACAACATGGGCATGGGTTAACTTGGTTTTATTTACCACTGATTATTGTTAAATTACAGCCTGCATTAAATTCAGTGTGCGATAGCTCTTATTCAAGGCCTGCAATGATTAAAGTGTGTTAAGAATTGTTATTTAATATCCTGAAGTAAAAAGCTAGTGCACACTGATTTTCAATGACTCACCATTATTAACAAGCATGTGTATCTCCATACTAACTTCTTTCAGTGCTCATGATTGTTAGTGAGCTGCAGGTGACCATGATTCAGTGTCCTTTAGGGCCTATTGTAAAGAAATGTTTGTACTTTTGTAGTGTAGCTTTTGCTTGACTGCACAGTCACTTAGCATTCCTTTATCAAAAAATCGATATTTGCAGACATATTTTGTAGGAGTAACCATAACTCTCTTAAGACAGCAACAAAATTCCTGTCCCAAAAATTTCTGAAGATTGTTTATTTTAAATTCAGAAAACAAAATTTCCCACGCCTCCATGGTTCCATACAATGTTTCTGTTCAATCATAGACATGGGTTTTAGTTGGCCAGCCTGGGAGCCCTGGAGAGTCTTGGTCCAGCTGGGCAGTGAGCTGGATGCCGTCTCTCATTCCTCTCTCAGACTATGATGGCGAGATATGATCAGAGTATTTGGAAAACTCAGGAAACTCTAACAGCCTTTTCAACTTTGGATTTTACGTTGACAGCTTGACACTTGCTCTCAAGGTATTTTCTAGTTTCAAACTAGTTTACTTATTGGTTCAATGTTCTCTCAAGGTCATATTACCTCAGTTGTTCTTTGTCTTGAATTTGTTAATTTTGTTTTGTTTTAAACATTTCAGTACAACTTTAACAGTATTTTGTTTGCAAACAATTTAATGTTCTCTTTCGTAGAAAAAACTGGTTTAACATTGATTCTAAGCACCAACTGAAGACCAGTTTGGTAACGGTGGGATTTAGATTAAGTAATGCACAGAATAAAAATTGATAGAACCAGTCAACGTGCTTTTTTTATGAAAGTTGATTTCTCTCTCCTGCCCTCTCAAAACTTCTAGAGGGTTAAATAAGGTAAAGTTTGTCTTGTTTAACAGGGGACCGGTTTACAAAGTCTTCTACCACTCAACCTTGACTTTACCTAAGCGTCACCGTACAGTCACTTTACAAATTGTTAGTGGTAACAGCAAGGATTAAACCTGTGCTACCAAAGTGATGAGCTCTGGAGTTGCAGGCAATACCAATCGCTAAAGAGCTGTCAAATACTAAGACTAACTGCTTGTTTACTTTTAGATATGTATCCATAAATCTGTTAACACAAAGACTGTATTAACTTCTGTTCATGCGCTACAGTTGTGCCAACGGACGACAGCGGAGGCTGAAGACTCAGCATGGCGTTCATGTCTCCTGCTGGGCCGGATGTCGCATGGACTCCTCTCTCACAACATAGACTGGACCAATGTTCAGATGGGCATCTGTCAGCTTCCGTCAAACCTGAAGCGGCGCTGTGGCATCAGTATTTCGATCAGGTAATGATTATAAGAAAAAATATATATCAAACTGCTGTGATGTAATAGACTAATGTTTCATTAGAGTTGATGCGGTTCAATTTTATGCAGTTATAGGTTATCGGTTCTCTAGCCATTTTAGATTATGGTTCCATCGGTTCTTTCTGATACTAGGGGTGTCGCGGTACTTTCGATTTTGAGTGAGTTCATTACTCGATGCTCGAACTTCGGCTCAACTATTGGAAAATCTTCGAGGCCCAGTTGGTAATTTGCCGTAGTGAGCGATATGTCGTGATTTTTAGCGTTAGCGAGTCAAAATGCGCGGTGCCAAGTTGTGTTGATTCCTGCGGTTACGAGAGTAAGAAATCGCCCGTGACATGTCGAAGTAGGTGATTTTACCGCGTTAGCGGGAGTGTTCAGAAATAAGTAATGCCAGTACCCGAAGTTGTGATGATTTCACTGCTTTTTTTACCGAAATTAAATTCGCCCCGAGCGGTCTCCGAAAGTCGTGATTTTACATGGCGTTAGCAGGAGTCTAGAAATCGCCATGCTTGATTACCCGAAGTTGTGATTTCACCGCTTGAGTTACCGAGAGTCAAGAAATGTGCCCTTGAATGGTATCGGAGAGTCGTGAATTTTACATGGCGTTAAAAGATCAAAGAAATCGCCCGTACCGTTACCGAAGTTACATGATTTCACACGCCAGGCGTTACCGAGAGTCAAAGATGAAATCGCGAAGCGATTGCTCGAAGTTATGATTTTTACCGGCGTTAGCGAGGACTCAAAAAATAGCCGTAGCGATACCAAGTTAATGATTTCACCGGTTCTAGGAACCGATGTTTATGTCGGTCATGGGGTTATTGAGTTTCCGGTAAGAACGGTGAAAGATAACGAGAACAAACCGATGTATCCCTAGTTTTCATTTTTACCAACCCTACCTTTAATTTTTTCAAGATTGTCATTTACAGACTTTTCTGCAGTTGTCTGAGACTTAAGTAAACACTTTGCTTTGAAAACTCAAACTTAACATTAGCTTTTATATTCAATAATTTAATTTCAGTCTTAAATATAAGTTTGAATATGAGTAAATTTGAATTTGTGTAAGTGAATCAAATGGAACCTAGACTTGCAGGTCAGAACTAAAATAAAATTCAATTTAAGTTTGTTGCTAATTTGTTTGGGAATCACACATTAACCCACTTCAGTGTCTTAAACTGTTATAGTAGCGTCGGCTAGTGTGCTCACATAGGACCGCGTCAGTTACAGTGATCTTGTGATAGTTGCTGCTTTCTAGCGTTTATTTAGAACTTGTTAGAATAGAATCTTTTACTGAACATTGTATCGATTATTTCTTGACTTTTCACCGTTTTTCTTTATTCTGTCTATTCCAGCTGGTTTTGTTTCACAATGAATTCAGCTGTCAGTCTATATTACGTTAGTCGCACTGTACAACCTGTGTTTATCGAATCTTGCCTGTGTTTACTAAGTTGTTATATTAGTTTCGTAAACAAATGTGATTTAGAATTAATTTAAAACAGTAGGCCAATATAATTAATTTTTTAGTTCTAACAATTGCCAATATCTCCAGAAGAAGATAAAATGTGATTTGTTAGTTAGTGCTATGAATTAGTTATAATTGGATGATTGTGTATGTGTTGAGATCGTGGGTAATAATGAAATGGATTGACAACTCTCAGCTGGAAAAAGTCAGACGGTAGGTGTAGTTTTATTGTTAATTAGTGAGGGAGGGGTTAATTGCACAAAGGAGTTGAACATTCAAGCAAGTTTTCCATCTTGAATGTGACTTTTTATAGGAACTACTTTGTAAAAACTAACAAGTTAGTAAAAAATAAACTAGTGCTAGACTAAACAAATTTGTCTGGCTTCCTAGAGAATTTGTTGTTTTCAAACTTGAATAAAAATCTTTTTTGCTATGGGTTTAACTTTCAAATCCAAAAAGAACATTTCTCGATGTACGATTCTCTATGAATATGACATGTCAATAAAGATCATTGTCAATGTCATTTTTAAATACAGATTAGATTGTCAAAACCCAATAAAATTACCAAACAATGAATTGTTTTAACTTTTGGCTACAGGTTTTAAGAACCTTTTGGCAATCCTAAGTTAGATAGGGTATATCGGATTAATAATAATATGTCCATCCTGCTCATAAGCCTAATCAACCTTGTCTCTATTTTACGATAGATGGTGTATCTAAACAGCGGAGATGCAGAAGACCTACTTCTCTGGCTCATTGTTTGACAAGGAGCCTTCCCACCTGCAAGATCGTATTGGATATTCCTGGAAACATCATCTTGATACAGTTTCAGGTAATAATTTTGAAACATGTGTTTAATAACGTCGTTACATACATGTTCATTACTTTTGCATGAAAGAAAATCCTACCGTGGCAGATTGGTATCGGTGCGACTCCGAGCTCATCACTCCAGTGGCGGGGTTCGATCCCGCAGTCACCACTTACTATCTGTAATGTGACCACACGGTGACGTTAGGTAAAGGTCGAGGTTGAGTGGTAGTAAGGACTTTGTAGTCCTAACTCGCCTCGCTAAACAAGACAAACTTTACCTTTTTATTTACCTCTACGAAACTACCTACACTGACTAATAAGTAACGGAATGTTTAAAATTCTTGTTCGACACATAGCAGTTAATAATTTTGATTAAGCAGCTTACAGCAAAAATAATCACAGCTAAGAAATCACCAAACATCTCTTCTATAAAATCTTGTCATTGTGAGAAAAGTGTTGTGTTTTACAGAAAACTTGACATTAACGCATCCAAAGCAAAACTGATCCTCCTGCATGAAACTGTGAGTTCGTTTGCCACTAACAATCGCCACGCTACCTGGCTGCACACTTCACCATATACAACACAACTCTGCTGTCGGACGCTGGTAACAACTCAGGTAAACATCAACTCTTTTGTGTACATATTTATATTTAAATAGTGCTGATTCATCTACACTGTGTTTATTAAATACCATCTTAATGAAGTTGACTTTACTTGACTTATTTCCTTTCACCCTGTACGGAGTATAAGGGCTTCTACGAAACAGCGCCAGCGACACGGTTGGCAGCCAAGGCTTTTATTTCTCCAGCTCTTCCCTTCTCTTGCCTTCTTTCCTCGACTGTCCTTCTCCAGGTCTTCTTTAAGGTCCTTCCTCTCCTTCTGACCTTTAGTTCCAACTGAGCCTGTCTTTCCACTCTAGCGCTTTTCATCTTTCAAGGGTATGTCCTATCCACTTCCCATTTCCGCAGGTTTTAATTTGTTGTCTATGGCTCTTCCTTTGCAGCAGTCCACAGGTCTTTATTAGAGATTAAATTGGCCAGTATATTTAAAATTTTTCTCAAACACCGATTAACAAAACTTGAAGTCTGTTGGTAATAGCTAGAGTAACCTTCAAGTTTCACAACCGTAGCAAAACTGCCTTAACGTTTGTGTTGAATATCTGTATTTAGTTTTGTTGAGATCTCCCTAGCTCTCCACACTGGGTACAGTTGTACATGTATGCTTATTCTTCTTATAATGGCAGACACATTCATCTGCTCCCCACTTTGTTAATACACTGTCCAGATATGTAAATGACTCCACATCTTCTATTTCTTTTCCATTAATTTGGAACATGTCGTTATTTACTGCATTAATTCTCAAAGATTTAGTCTTTTCGACATTGATTTTCAAAACCGGTGGCAGTCCCTTTCTAGATCTTGAAGTTTTGTCTCCATATTCTGAACCTGTGAGGCAAGCAGATATCATCTGCAAGTGAGCCTTCAAGCCTCTGTTGGAGCCCCAGGATATACCTCTCTTGCCTCTCTCCGTGTTCCGCAGCACTTGATCCAACACACCAGAAACAGGGTTGGTGACAAGACACAACCCCTGCCTGACTCCTCTAATTTTACATCTACAGGATCACCAGGTTGCCATTGTGCACATTTTACAATTGTAGTTTGTGTACATTTCTTTATTATGTATTATCTTATTTGGTATTCCAAAATCTTGTGGGCAGTCCATATTTTTCCTCTTGACAGTGTCTAAAAGCCTTCATAAAATCTATATGAAGACTAAGTATATGCCTACTACTGTAATCTCATTTACTTGTTCAGTTATTATTCTCTCGTGTTTATTTGGTCAACGCATGAGCGTTCCTTCTAAACCAGCCTGTTCTTGCTGTAACTTTCCATCTATAACATCTTTAATTCGATTTAAGATAATTCTGAAAATATTTTTACCAGGAATAGATAGCAAAGTGATGCCTCTCCAGTTTTCACACTTTGTTAGGTCCTTTCTTTGAGAGTTTGCATAGTAACCCGGTTTTTTCCAGTCCAAAGGCATTTTCTCTCATTCCAAATTTTGTCAAACAGTGGTTTCTTTAGGATCTTTGTCAAGTTCAGGTGTAGCTTTCAAACTTCTTGAGGTATATTGTCGCCCAGAGCAGCCAACGACTTTTCTTTAGCTTAATTTTGATTTCTTCCGTTATGGTTTATTGATGTTCTTCTTCTACAGCTAACATTTCTGCAATTTCATTTCCTTATCAACATGAAATAAATCGCTAAAAACTCATGCCACCTCATTTGCTCACTATCTTGTGTTAAAAGATTTCTTCCTTATCCTTTATGGTTTTTCCCAATTCAACTTTCATTTGACAGTTGCCTTGTTAGGGCCAGTTCTTTACGCCTCTTTTCTTGATGTTTTTCAGCTTTCAGCCATCTCTTATTTATCCATTTTATGCTTGTCTGACCTTTGCACTCCTCTTTAACTCTTACATCTGTTTCTCTGTATATATATGTTAGCCTCTCTTTTTGATTCCTGGTCTTACCTGGTTTATTCTGTCTTTACTTTCCTTCTAGCTTCCACCTTTTCCATGTATCTTCAGACATCCATCTTTCTTCCCAACTCTCCTTTCCCCAATACATGATCTGTAAAATCTACATATAGATTTCTACATTTTGCCAGTGTCTCAATACTTGTGTCATCCATTGTACCTTAATGCTCCAAAACTGTTGTGTAATTCAACAACAAAACTTTCCTTGTGGTGAACCTCTCTTAATTTTAATGTATCGAATTTTCTTGCAGTTCTCTCCCATATCGCTTGCCAACAGCAGTAATTTTATTCGATGCTTGCAATCATTATGGTGATCACCATGTCAGGTCTCATCGCTTGTTCCTACATCTAGTAATGGATTTCTTCCATTTTCTTCCAATCATAAATGATCTATTTGGTTTTCGGTCACACAATCAGAGAGACCTTAAGATATCTTATGGCAATCCTTGTGAGGATATAGCACCTCCAATCACTAAGTCATTCCTGGCACAAGTCTATGAGCCTTCCTCAAGGTCGCTTTCTTTGACCAAGTCCATGCTTTCCCATTACATGCTCTAGCCCAACATTATCGCTCCCCGACTTTTAGCATTCAAGTCCCCATTACAATTAAGATACCCTCTTCACTGCTTTATTGTTTCTGTAGTTTTGCATAGAATTGACTTGCAGTTTCTTCGGCTAGATCTGTGGTGCATAACATCATAATAGATATTTCTAATTTTGAGTAGAATCTCGCTGTTATTATCCTGTCAGAGATAGGTTTCATTCCATCAAACCTTTCTTTGCATCTTCACTTAGTAGGATTCCAACTCCATTTCTGTGTTCATCTTCCTATCTTTTCCCTTCCAGAGAAAGTTACATTTTCGGTTTGTATTTTCAAACTGATTCCACCTTAACTTCACTCATCCCCAAAAATATCCAGCTTGTACCTTTTCATTTCTCCAACAGCTCTGTTTTAGCTTTCCTGTTTGGTTTAATGTCCTCACACCCAAAAATCCATTCTCAAGTCCATTTCAGGCCAAAGGTCAGTACCAAAATATCCGTCCGGTTGTTTCTAAAGTTTCAGTAATTGCTTTTTTTTTTCTCAAGTGAACAGGTTATTGGCCCATCGAGACTCCATAGCTTGGTGGAGGCTGCTCATGCCTCCAAGTGCCTGCTTAGACGTTTCACCAGTCTGGTCTCAAGACTTTGCCTACTTCCTGGGGATCGCTTATGCACCAGCTAGGTTGCATCTTTGAAGGATCCTCTAGGTGGGCTTTGAGATCCCCCCACTTGCCCCTGCAAGTGAACACCAAAAGCAAGTAGGATAGTTTTAACACCTGAGATAACAGATCCTATTAGTTTAGTTAATGCTTGAAATTTTAGATAAATGGAGAAATTTATTTCATTTTATCATTGAAGGAAATTGGAATTTTGGTTGGTGTTCTTAAAGTTAAAAGGCTTTAAAACTTCAAAAAAATTATTATTCATCAAAATATTATAGTAAAACTTTGCACTTTGTAACATCTATAGAGAGTTGTAAAACATTAAAATGTAAAATAAGGTTGAAATACTGATTGACTTTTACTCTTAAAACATATATAACAGTTTTAGAGCTGTATGGAGCAAAATTTTAGTCCGAGGGAAACGGAGGGATTTTGCAAAAAATCCGGGATTTGGGAACAGGAATAGTTGGCAAATAGACATATTAAAGAAATCTGAATTAAAATTGAGTTTCTTCAATTAAATAATTTTGTAAATGATCAATCGGTTGTTTGTGGCTTACAACACCGTGCAGTTTTAAAATAAAAAATCTCAAAGTACATGACAATTGACAACTATTACATAACCCACTCACCCTCATCCATTTACAATGAATAACACTGACTCACCTAGCCCCAAACATTGCAAAACAGTTGAGGAGTAGAGCTGAATCACGACTGTAAATCACAATGAGGCTGCTAATGTAAGAAGTGAGAGAGAAGGAATCATACTGTGAGCTACCAGCACAGAGATGGGGAGTGAATGCAAGAAAGAGAAGAGAGGTTGAAAGGACAAGGAAGAGAAGGAAGGCATTGAGGGAAGACAGCAGCTGCAGTAGGATGGTGGTGGAGGAGCAGGTGCGCTGGTAAGTCAGTGTGAGGCAGCTGCATCCTTATCAGCTGCCTAATACATCATTAACTGCTGCTAGCAACCACATTGGGCTGGCTGAATAGCCAATCACAGCATTATCTCTGTATACATATTTGTAAAATGCACCAGCATGGAAGTAGGGGAGAGGGGTTGTTTACTTAGAGCTGCTCAGCCACTAGTTCCTTTCTTATCTTCACACTCAATGCATTAAAACCAACAGCTTTTACTTCCGGCCCCAAATTTTGTGTACTAGGGTGAGGGGATCGGTAAATGATCTCAATCCCGCCCCAGTACCGAACTGATCCCGCATAGAACTCTAAAATATTTAAACAACATTGACAAATTGCTTTTTGAATTGGTTTAGTAATAACAGTAATTTTTAATAGGAATTTTCCTTGAAAACTAATTAAAATGTGAGTTAGTTTTATCACAGATTTTTTCTAAATTCTTCTTAATTCACATATCTGCTGAAAATTTCCTTTAAATGCCTTTTCTGGGGAAAATCCTTGCAAATTTCCCTATTTGCCCAAAACTACATGAAAGTTTCTCTGGCCTGAAAAAAATTGGTTTTAGGGAATTCCCACTTGATTTTTGGGATTTTACTTGGGAATTTCCCAATTTTGACCACTAAAAATGTCCCAAACCTTCGCACCTGTATATTTAGGTTAACTTTTGAATAACGAGTTGACACCACCATGAAAAGCTGCATACAACACCTTACACTCTAACAATAACTAATGACTATTTGATACATTTATCAAAAGGCAAGTTAGGATTTAAAGACCTCTGTGCCACTTAACCTTAACACTATCATGATCCTACATTATCCCGTGATGAAGGAAATTTAAATCTCATTCCCAAACAGAGCATGGTTGTCAATTTCTAATGTTATCACTGAGGTTATTCCATAGTTGACAAGAGTTTACAGTGAAAGATTTATTTTAAACATTTGTTCTATGAGGGGCAATTGATAAAGATTGCCCATGGTGTGTATTTCGGTGTTGACTGTTGTTAATAAATTTGAAACGTTCAACAGATAAACTGGAGCTTTAAACAAACAAATATTTTGTTACATATACTTGTAATGTGGTTCATGGAATGAAAGTGTTTTGTTAATTATGAGTCCAAGATTTTAACCCTATTGACTTGCAACTGTATTAACCGGGTTTCAGACACAATATACTTGAAGCTGGTGGTGGAGCAGGGCAGAGCGGAGAGTGGTGACAGGTCTCAGCTCCTCAGTCAGTCTGGTGATCTCAGCTTGTCGTGTTTGCCGCCAGACTGCTGGACAAGGGAGAGATGGGACTATGATCATCAACGCTGCCTGGACGCCACGGCACCTACAGCCACACCCCTCGGAAGGTATTTCACTGAGATCGTAAAACAAAACAGCTGACACAAAGCCACAAGCTTACTGTGGATTTTAGTGAACTTCCAATAAAACAGAACAAGTTTTCATTTGTCTATTTAAATTAGACAAAATTACTTTATTCACTGAACCATTTTCAGTTTGTTACAAATGTTAACTTCATAATCTAGCAAAAGTCCGATTTCATTCATATTTAAACAATAGCTACATGCTTTTAAGAAATTAACTTTAAAACATCTGCAGGCCTGCTTAAAAGTTTGGGAATTTAATCAATCTAATCCATCACTATTCGAACCGATTGATCATCGATCCAAGTCGGAAAATTCGATCAAATTTGAAATCAATTCAGCAAATCCAGATTCGGTTCGACCATCTAATCCGGTAACCAAATTAATGATTTCGACCGACTATTGATCGTAAGTGCTCACCGATATACCGATAGGTGTACAGTACCGAATTTTCAGTCGATTCGAAAGACTTTCCCATACCCAACCGCTTGAGCTGATCGGGCAAAGCTCAAATTTGGTCGAGTAATTTGCCGCGAACGGCACGAAGTCGTGATTTTACCGCGAAGCCGCTACGGAGTCAATAAATCGCCACTAACGGTACCTGTTGGGGATTTCAACAACGGGCGCTACCGGTATCAGAGATCGCCGCCAACCGTATCGTAAGTCGTGGATTTCAAGCCGACAGCATGGAGTCAAGAAATCACCGCTAACAGTAAGGTTGTGATTTCACCGCTGGCTACCAGTCAAGAAATCGCCAACGTAATGGGGTCGTGATTTCAACGCCATGTTAGCTGGAGTCAAGAAATCGCCGGGCTAACGTACCGTTTGTGATTTCACCGCTGGCGTTACGGCGAAAGCCTAGGAGATCGCCGCCAACGGCATCACGGTCGTGGATTTCAACGCACCGTTAACCGTGATGTGAGTCAAGAACGCCGCTAACGGTACCGGTTGTGATTTCACCGCTATGCTAACGAGTCAAGAACCTCGAAACGTATCGGTCGGATTTTACCGGCTGAAGCGCATGGAGTTATGAACGCAGCTAAGGTAACGGTTGTGATTTTACCGCAGGCGCACGTAGAGTCAAAAACGCTTTAACAGTACCGGGTTGTGATTTCACCGCTGGCGCTAATGGTGAGTCATATGACGCCAACGGGTATCTCTAAAAAAGTTTTGCCTTGGAAACAATTAATGCTTTAGGGATAAAAGTGCAGAAAGTTATAAAGTTAATAATTTTTGTGATTTAACTATTAATGTTTTATTTGGTTTTGTTTAGATTTTGTACCTCGTTTGTTTAAACGTTAACAAAGTCTTTCTTTAATTTTCATTGTGTGGTTTTAATGTTATATAAATATATTAGAGGGGTGTATGTAGAGCAGGTTTTTAAGGTCGAGACGAGTCGAATGAATCAGCCAAAAACTGAGAATCCCAGATCGAGACGAAATTTTAATTTTGACAATTTTTCGCCACATTTTGTTTGTTTTGCTATTATTAAGTAGCGTTTTGCTTTAGTTGTTATAGAATATGGTATTTGTAATATTAAAAGTCTAATTTGTTTTATTTTACCTAGTGCTCTAATAGTTTGTATCGGGTACAATAAAACAAAATGTTTGTCCAGTTTCGACAATAATAATAATTATTTTTTATCATTATTTTACGGCGAAATTGTGTTTTCAAATAACTTCATTTTT
>CM032058.1:65082149-65099155 GCA_018831715.1 Matsumurasca onukii
GACAAAAGAAAAGAAAAAATCATGAAAATCCGTCCATAATCAATCAAGATATAGCGGTTTACAGTCAACTCGCTTTGATTATCAAGACAGGGTTGGGTTCTAAGAACTTTGCTATGAATTTTGGTCAAAGTGGTTTTGAGTAAAACCGATATATCTTGATTGTTTATAGACGGATTTTCATGATTTTTTTACCATTCTTTTCGTCTTGTCTAGGCGGTTCGTCTGGTATATAATATGTTGATATTTGATGGGGTTAAACGGTGAAAAAAACGGTAACAACGCTTCAACTTAAATTATCCACAACAGCCTTTATGTCCGACAAAATTTTTCAATTTTACAATTTAGAGATAATTAAACCCTCTACTTGAATAAAAAATAAATAAACTGCCCTCCCCCCCCAACTTGCCCAAGAAAATTCGGAAAATTTTAAATGGTCGTATACACTTAAACTTGATGTGTTCCATGCAGCTTGATGAGCTGATTCCAAAAAATATATAATATGATATGTTGATCTTCGTGGGGCTTAATAACTTAAAAATTAAAGTTAGCCGTGGTGTAACCATAGATCTCTATTTATTTCCACTGGATTGCGCACTGAATACGCCGGGAATGGGCCAGTTTCGGTCGGCCGGCAGCGGCTGGTTCCCCCACCACCAAGCCCTTGTCCCAAGCCCTGACATGCACGTTGCAACCCAAGGGACTGGCGTCATCCCTCCATCCTGCAGCTGAGTTCACCGAAACTATATGTTTACAGTTGGAAACATGTGATCATGGCGAAATACTGTGCTGCCTACAACTGCTCTAACAACAACTGGAAAAAAACTGATGTTTAGGAGCAGCGTACAAGCCAGTGAAAAATCAAATGCAATCAATTTTGATCCTGACCTGCAAGAGTCAAAGACCAGTTTCTTTGAGGCACAGAAAATAAATGTTTTGGACGAAAATTATGATAAGGATATGGATCATTGGCAAAGATCTCTGACAAAGGACAATGTGTAGCCTATACTGCTTCCAAGTGATGACAAAACAAGATTTTTGTAAACCAGAGCCATTCATGGATTTTGTATCATCAGTAAACATGGGAAAACTATTTTATCCTAACAGAGATGTCTTCAGTACAGCGATTAAACAAAATAACGTGACAAAACAAACATTGTAGATAGAATTATTAACGAGGCTACCATGCATTTCGGTGAGACTGTACAGGGTTATTACAAATGATGTTCACGATTTCAAGTGTGTATAAAATTTAGTTCTATATGTTATACAAAAAGAAACAAAATGGTTACATTTTAAGAAAAACTCAAAAAGTTTCGTCACAAGTATTTATAATTTTAAGTTGTTCATATGGGTACCCCTTGTGCTACAAAAGATTTCAATCCTATAGTCAAGCCCTTGTCATACGTTGATAAGAGTGTTTCTTTAATCTTGATCCATTGTTTCGATGGCATTGGTTATCTGTTGCTGGATCTCAGGTTTACTAATGGTAATGGTGGTGTGTACACCTTATATTTGATGTATCCCCACAAGAAAAAATTACAGGGGGTGTTATCCGAAGATATTGATGAAGGCTAGGTCAGGTCGAGTAACATTCTTCTACAAATGCGGCCATATATTTTTAAATTCAATAACTACTAACTTGTCATTAGATTGGTTACTAGGAGGATCTTCATTAAACATGGTTCTATAAAAATTGGTTGCATACTAATAAAAAATTGGTTAATTTAATAAGCCATTACACAACAAGCATTACTGTCTTCAAACTCAACCATTACACAACACGCACAACAATTGACTTAAGAAACATCAGATACGCACCCAAACCAGTATTAATAATACTTGATGGGTTTTTCTTTCCCATGGTACCAATTAAAATGGTGTAAAAGCAAATTCACCCAGTAATTTTTATAATCGAAATCAGGAACATCATTTGTAATAACCCTGTATTTCAAAGCCACCCCACAGTTGAGTTAGGTGTTAGTTCAATTGGTATCAGACAAAAGCTGCACAAGCTTATCTTGTTCAAAAACGCTTGATTATATGGGTGTATATTAGGCTTAGTGTTTTTTCCTTTAATTAGCAGCTATAATCTAACTTTGTGAAATAAATCAATATAAATTACAGTTGGTTAATTATTTTCCTTATATACATTTTGTATCATAAAAAGAAACAATGAATTACAGTCGAAAATATACTGTCATGTTCTGTTGTTGATTTATACAAAATTATTTTGTTTTATACTTCAGTTATTATTATCATACATCAAGTTTCATTACACTAAAACTGCCTATTCATAAAAATAATTCGAGAACGGCAATACGACACACATTACCTTAAAACATAATGATGTAATAAGGTATTATAATAAATTGTTATACATTTCTAATTTTTGATTTTTAGTAATACAATACCTAGTTTTTCTATAAAGGACCTACTATATGTTATTTGTGTGTTTTATAAACAAATAAAATCCCAACACGAGTTATTAAAACCAGGATTATTCAGCGTAGACAGTGCTAACTGTGTATTGGATTGTACGGGAGCGAGCCGAGGTAAGGGCTTGGTGGAGGGGGCTCGCGGAGACGAACCATAGAGCGCAATCCAGTGGAAATGTATAGAGATCTATGGTGTAACAAAGGCCGGTATATACCGGGTCGCGACTTTATGCGTGCCCGCGGCCGCAGGGTTACGCCAGGTTTTTCTACCAAAAGTCGGCAACATCAATTTATTTCTTTTACAGCCATAGTAAACACGACATTCACAGGGCTTATAGGGTGTTGGGTGGGTTAATAAAATACCATTTATGATGGGGAAAAGTACATTTTGTTGTGTAGAATAAACCGGGGAAAACGAAAATCGCATCAGTTTTTCCATTTTTCTTGTTGTTAAAGCCGTAGCAGCGTTTAACCATTAGCGTATTAAATGGGTTAAAGACCTTTAAAATGAGAAGTCACTTTAAAGGGGTCCCCATTAGACATTTCAGACCCTTCATAAAGGGATAGGGGGAAAACCCCATTACTACCATTGAGTTATAGGAAATATTGGACAATGGGTAGTTGTGAATATTATAGGTACAATATGACAAACTGGCCAGTGACGTAAACTTCAAAGAAAGGAAGGTCTCGCTAACTGGAATAAAAAAAAACATTAATTGGATGACATTAACAATAATAGAAAATAAAGCTGCGTACCATTGTCTTTCTATTTTGGAATGGAATGGACTTTCCATCTTTGAAGTACATTCTCAACTCCCGTTCAGTGCCGAGCTACGAGTATAAGGGGTTTCTGTTGAATTTAATTATGATTTGTATGAATCATTGGGAAAATTTCTTCCCACAACAGACAATATCCCTTCTCACGCCTCACCGGATTTCCTGGACTTGCTGACTCGAAAATCGAAATACACTCAAGCCAGACAGTCAGTCTCTGCTGTTCACTGTGGAAAGATCTACTACATATATTTTCTTCTGCAGCGTGTTTTATTATTGCGTCTGTGAACAAATATTATGTTTATTATTTAGTTGTTTGGTTCTCGTTGTTTGTTGTTAGTTTTTTTGTTGTTAATTGTTATATTCAAATGGATACCAGGAAAATAAAGGTATGTATAATAAAATTTGCGTACAGCTTAATAGGAATGATGGAGGAATATACACTATTGAACAAAATTAACACATCGCTAAGCATGTTTCCCATAATATAAATCCTCCGTCTTTCATATTCAAATTCAGAATTTTTGGGCCAAATTCATGTAAATATTTAAATTAACTAAAAGCTACAGAGAAATGTGCAATCTAGTTACACTATGAGAAGATGGACGGTACTAGTCTTAGTCAATGGATTTTTTGAAATTTTACAAGTGATACATTAGTTTTGTCCAGGAGTGTTTTTTTTGTCATTTTTCAAATTACTTTGTACATTTAAATAGTGTGAATAACCTTTTATGCTTTAAGAGTGCGAAGTAGTTATTGAGTTTCGTCACATAACAACAATGTAAAAACATAAATTTTCTTAGGATACCTCACCCACAGTTTTTGTAATATAAAATAAACCTTTGTTTTAAAGAGCATTATATGTTTTAATGGCTTTGATGAGCCAGATTTACTTTTTTTCATTTATAATACCCTGATATAAATGAACGAATTGAAGAGACTTTGTGTTTAGATTTCTTTGTTTTACTAGTAAACTAATAAAATTTAAAAAAAGGTGATCAGCAGAGTCACTGCAGTATATTGTTATATTTCAAATAAAGCTTATTTCAAAAATGTCTGATGAAAGTTGTAGGCGGGAGGTGTCTTAAGAGAATGCTTGATTTTTCATTGTTCCTATGGTAGAAAAACAAAAGGCCGTCCGGTACTGAGCACTCTTGATAGTACCTTTAAGTTAATAGTTTTATTTTATTTAAATTGGGCAAATCTTTAAAAGCTGTAAAGGCTCATTTAATTTTAATTTGAAGGTCCTTCACACAAAATTATTGTTTCTACGACTGAAAGGACTGCATTTTGAAAATAATACATTGGCGAGGCAATTACAGCGCAATCCTACCCGCGCTGTCACCCGGTTTTAAAAGCATTTATTTGTTGGCCGCGAAGCTATTTTGTATAAATAAACGAGAGTTATTCAATAAAGACTGTCAGTAGCTCGGTGCGTACCCACTGAGATTTAAAAATCTGAAGTATTGAACCCACTGAGAACAAATTTTAGCATTGTATACCCATTGACAACATAGTGACGGGCTTAAACATCCATATAAAGTTTGCCTCAAAACGCCCAAACTGAGCAGGAGTGACGAGTGCTGAGTGTGTGGAGGGTGTGTGGTTGCAAGTGCACAGTGTAGCAGTAGCAGTGTCCTTGAGTGGCGGACAGCCTTGACCCAGAACGAGCTATGTTGGCCTACTATAGGATTTTTATTATAGGCCCCCACTTTGATGCTTAATAACTTTCTTGAAAAAAAATGTTAGAACGTTCTAGTTTTCAGTAAATGATTAATTATCTATTACCCAATAATGAGACAACATTGAAAATATGAAATAAGTTATTTTAAAAACCTACTCAAGTGAGTGTGTAAAAACATGGGTTTACGTTCATTTCAAATAAGCCTTGTAATTTGTTTAAACATATCTTTAATTGTAGTTGTATCCAAAATTGTTTCTTGTGCAACAACGCTTCTTCCTTGTTGAGAACAAGTTAAAATACATTTTGAGTTTTTATTTGCAATATTTTTTTAAGTTATTAATTATTTTGCAAGACTCGAGTATCTCGAAAGGTATGCATGCTATAAAACTTTAGTTTGCATGATTATAACCGTTATAGTAGTGTAAACATAAAAATATAATCAACAACTCAATACAAATTTATTTGAATGCGAGTATTGCAAAGTTATTGAATGGTACTTTGTGCCGTCAGCTCCCGCACCGCGGTGCATTCACTTCACATGTACAGTACTACAGACCACTGCCGTATCGCCGTACCAGTCCTACAAATACACCAGCTGAAGAACCTATTCATACACTATAATTTATTTTCGTTTTACTGAATGTCAACTACCTTCTTCATTTTTCTTTCGAAAAGAATATCTTTCCTGTTTCAAACAGGATGTGGCCTAGGATAAGTTTGTTATTGAGAAATGTTTCCAAGTTTGTTTTGGTGTTTCTTGAAAATTGATTATTTTTATAAAAACCTCCTCCGTGCTCTCTAATTACAAAATTTAAGAAATAGTCTCAATTCCTTCAACAATTATCTAGTTTGCTATAACGGCTTGTGACGTGTATGTTGTGATTGTTCATTGTTGTGATTATACAATTCTACAAGTAATTACCGAATGCACATAAGTTTGTATGTTTATTCTCAAATTAGGCTATGTATAAATTAAAAATACCAATTAGACAGTGCAACAATAAAAGACCTATACTGTTTATACTTATTACTACTATAGTATGACTTATTTACTAACACAAAGCTCAGGTTTTATCATTATGTTCTTTAATAATTCCGATTAGAGTTTTTGGTGATCGCTATGACGAGTCAGACGTGACGTGGAGGTCCGAGCGCGCGGACTCAACAGTAGTCCCACTAGGACCAGGCTGTACCGCACTCACTGCACCCTGCCTAACTCATCAACAAAGTTACGTTTCATTCAACTCAAATTTTAGCTTGGGTGAATGTGTTTGATAATATGCATTTTTTTTTTACCATGCAAACCAAATGTACACAACATGCATACTTTTCGAGATAACCGAGTCTAGCAAAATAACTAATAACTAAATAAGTACGTCAAATAGAAACTCAAAATGTAGTCTGAATTGTTTCCAATGAGGTAAATAATTATTCTTGCACAAAAATATTTTTAGAACAACTATACGCGTAAACAAAGTCAAAAACTATTTGAAACTCACGAAAAACCATGTTTTTTTTACAGTCTTGCTTCGATAAGTTATTTTCGGAAATTCATATAGTGGATTTATTACATGTGAGTATTAGGTATTAGGTATTGAACCGTTTACTGAAAACTAGAGCTTTCCAAAATGTTTTTCAAGAAAGTTATTAAGCATCAAAGTGAGTGGCCTATAATAAAAAATCCGATAGTAGGATCCGACCTTGAAAAAATACGGAGGGACCTCTCCTTATTACCCTCCATGTATGCGCTAGTATCATGCAGTTGGAGGCGTTTTAAAGACCCGTATCAAAACATTCATAGGATTAGGTCAACCAGGCACCTGACGAGTGCTAGGTTTTTATTACCTTCATTTGGACTCAATTATTCAACCCACAGAAAAAAGTAGATTACAAAAACATTATCTAAAGAATTATTAATTTATTTTTGTTTATATGATTCAAAAATAAAATATTTTTCCTGAACTCCAAACATGTCACTGGATTATAATAATTTGGATGCTACATAAATTTCAGCACTTACGCTCCTCTACCTATCGAGTTTGATCCCTTCCCTTCTCAGTGAAAAGTTTAAACCATTATAGCTTAAAACACAACTATTAAACAAATGTACATCGTGTTAGAGAAGTCATGTGTGATGGTGGAAACGTGTTTAATAATAATTGTATTTTTCCCAATCATAAAGATAAGTTGCACGACCTTAAAGGATTTAGAGGTGGTGTTGAAAATCGTCGCAAAGAATGGCTTATTATATATGTATATAGCATGTCTTAAAAAGCAGCAAAGGTGCTGAAACAGTTTTATTGCTTAAACTAAGTTGTATTCAAAAATAAAACCAACATTAAAATTCAATTTATTTTAACAAAGCCATTACAGCAGTACCTACTGTCAGTCTTTCTTGCACAGCCCTCGTAGTAGGGTGACGTTCAATAGGGACACACATTCTAATAGGGACACAGGTGAATACGAACACATTCCAAGTTGGACACATTGATAAGGCAGCATAGCCAACCTGTGAAAAGAAAATTGTTTGAAAGTTAGTTTAAAAGGGAAAGAGGTATTTGTAGTAAAGATTAAAAGGGATTTTCGCTTCGTGGTGGGATTTTTGTGGTGACCCTCAATAGCAACACATTCTAATAACGACACAGGTGAATAACGACACATTCGGATTTGGACACATTGATAGGGCAGCTTAGCCGACCTGTGGAAAGAAAAGTGTTTAAAATTTAGTTTAAAAGGGAAAGAGGTATTCGTATTTTTGAAATTGCGTTCTTGTGATCTCTGCCAGCGGGTCGCGTGTATTGACATATACACTTGTGAGGATATTCGTCGGCCTCACACGTCACTTGTGAGCTTATCCACTCGCGCTGCGACCACAAAGTGACTAGTTTAAGTTTATATAATGTGTAAATAGTGTAAAAGTGTGCTTATGTAAACAGTAACCCCCAGAAGATGCGACAAACGTCGCGAAATGTACATCGGGACTTTTTAATCTCTTCACAAGGTCTACAGGCGACGTCGCAGTTGCATAAATACACCGATTTGAAACAATGTATTTAGAGGTGACGCGCGTCAGTGGCGTCGCCCGAAGTCGTGAGATACTGACGCGGGTTTTTCAGGGACGCGCGACGTTGCGCGTCACCTAATAGTGCATAAATGCGCCCATTTGAACCAATGGACCAGTGACGCCCATGCATAAAACCGGCCTTACACTACGCTATACACCATATATCTCGCACGCGATACCAATCCGCCATAGATCCGTTCTGAATAGGTGATATCTGGTCTGTGGGGGTATTTAGTTTATCCCTCTTGGGAAAAGGTACTAAATTCCTCCCTCTTGCGGTTGTCGTGGGGAATTTCTCTTATGAGGTATATTTCTAGTATCTGGCGTATGTTGGCTATGCTGCCTTATCAATGTGTCCAACTCGGAATGTGTCCGTATTCACCTGTGTTCCTATTGAACGTCACCCCCGTAGGAGACGTGCATTGGGTTTTAATATATAATAAGGTGCCAGAAATACTTGTTAGACATTTTTGATTAATCTGGTAAGTTTAAAACCGGTAAAATTAAATAACTTTGTAGAATCTAGATTATTAGTAGTTCTACCAGCAGACCTCGCCAACATTAAATAAAGAGACATTAAGTACAGTTGTAATTTTGATCTAGCATGAGCGATAACAAAAGAATTTGCCTGTCTGCATGTTTTGTTTGATAAATTGCCCTTAGTTTTGATATTTAGACATTTTATTCCGTTATGTTGTAATTATTTTAATTCACTATTACCATTTTTCAGGGACGGCGTAACTGTAAGATTCTTAGAGGACAATGTTATTTATAAGTGCGCCATTGAAAATGTCAAAAGCTCTCAAATTGAACCAGGAGACGTGAGAATGGTTAAATGGCAAGATGGAAAGTATTATAAAGCGAAAATACTAGAAACAGGTAAACATTTCACATGACTTAGACACTGTTGTTCAACCCTTTTTTAACATGAATATTGATAAATGTCCTTTAAGAGTCCATAGACTTTTAATGTGGTTTTGCATTGGCTTTTTCGTTCGTAAACTAAAAACAATATTTTAAGCTGTAAATCAATTAATTTTAAAACATATACATATCCTAAAAACATTATGTAATTTTCAATTATCTATTAGTTGCAACGATTGTAGAATTACATCACATCAGTGCCACCTTTTGAACCAAGAGTCGACTTAAAACTATGTTAATGAAACTTAACTAGCAGCCTTAATCATAGAGAGTGACATCCTAGGGGCTGGTGTTTTGTTTTTAAACACATATGTTTAAAATTAAATTTTGTTTATCTTTTTTTAGTTTCAACTTGTCTTTATTATATCCTTTTGTAAAGATCAATGTATAATAATTGTTTTGTTAGACTTGAGGTTAAGTGGTAGAGAGGGCCTTAAAGCCCTAACTTCATGCTGATATATCAATAAAGTCCTTTGTAGTTGTTGCTAATTTAAAGTGAATATTTACAGGGACGGAAGTTAAAGTAATATTCTTGGAAGACAAAATAGTTTATAAGTGTGCTATCAAAAATGTTAAAAGGACACAAATAGGACCAGGAGACGTGAGAATGGTTAAATGGCAAGATGGAAAGTATTATAAAGCCAAAATACTAGAAACAGGTAATTATTATCTTTAAAACGTACTTTTAGCTCATATATCCTTAAACTAGCTTTTAAAACATAGCAGACACGTAGCCCAAGCGTAACTGACATTTTAAATCACTTTCCAATTAATCTCGCTACATAAATGTTTTATGGTCACCCGATTGAATTGGTTCAATACAGTAAAGACACTATCTATTTTCAGCATAGGTTTTATCGGCTTAAAGCGGTTTCACTGAGAATGGATGTGTGTCTTGAGTGTAAACGACACAAGACAGTAAGATTTCTGTTGAAAAGATTTTGAACAAAGCACGGTCTGCTAATCTATTCCTCAGTTTGTAATGATTAGTACTTAACGATAAAAGACCAATACACTAACTTGTATCTTGGCCGAATTTATTAATCATGATAACATAATTTCAAATGTCTCTTGTTTTCACAAAGGTGTAAAGGGTGCAGATAACACGACAAAGACACCAGCGTCAACCACCTCAGAGGCAGAAACCCAAGAAACAGCCACCCCAGAGACAACCACCTCAAAGACTGAGACTCTAGGGACAGCTCCTCTGAAAAAACCCCCAGCGACTCCAATCCCAGAGACAGAAACTTTAGAGACAGTCACCTTAGAGACTCGAACTCCAGAGACAACCCCTCCAGAAACTATCCCCTAGCAGAAACCAATCCCAGAGACAGAAACCTTAGAGACAGTCACCTTAGAGATTCGAGCTCAGAGACAACCCCTCCAGAAACTATCCCCCCAGCGAAACCAATCCCAGAGACAGAAACTTTAGAGACTCGAACTCCAGAGACAACCCTCTAGAAATTATACCCCCAGCGACACCAATTCCAGAGACAGAAACTTTAGAGACAGTCACCTTAGAGACTGGGACTCAGAGACAACTCCTCTAGAAACAAGCCCTCCAGAGACAGCAATCTCAGAGTGTGAAACCCCAGAGACCAAACGCTTGACCTTTGCCCCACAGACATTCAAGATACAGGTAATTATCAACATGTATTAGTGTAATTACCTTTCTTCATGGTTCTATGCAAATGAGAATTTGTTTATAGGTAAACTGGGCTACACACTTTTTAAAATGTCCTAATATTTTAATGTACTGTTCAAGTTCGGCGAATAATCAACCCTCAAATACATGTTTTAACTTTATGACAAAGTGCATATTTCTATTAGCCTGAAACTGAATGAGAACTATATTTCAGTTCAAGTTTAAGTGGATTTAAAAGGTTATACAGCTATTCAATAGAAACTTCAAAGCCTTTGTTAGGTTAGTTTCACTAAGGTTGTTTTAATTTTGCACTTAAGTAATAAAATATACACACACAAGAGTTATCAAGTGTATTAACTGTATTTAATACACAATCATTATAAAACATCATCGTGTTGACATTTAATACAAATTAGTAGAAGTAACCCTTATTACTTTGACAGGCTTTAAAAATCTATTCCAGCACCTTTAAAGGTGTGTATCAATGTAAATCGTGCAGATTGTTCATAAATAATAACTTGTACAGTTTTAGCCAATCTCCTCCGTTCAAATTTGAGTAAAAAAGCCTCTAAGCTTGATAGAAATTTTAAACAATGTGCCACTTGCCCTCTTGTCTCAAACTAAGTACTCTGCCTTATCCCCTACCCCAATCTAAACTAGCAGAAATTTGAGTAGATACTTGATTTCCGTGTACTTTTCATAAAACCATAGGTTTAGTTTGGGAAAATCTTTTTCCTAATTGAGACTAATTGGGTGTGATTTTCTCTACTACTGCTCCTTTAGCATGTTATTTATTTGATAGCTTTTCTGGGTAGAAACACACTTAATAATTATAGTTGTATTTTTCCTTACAGAAAATGTTAAAACATCCTCATCGGCAGCTGTTATGAGAGAGGAGAAGGCTTTAATCAGGTAATAAATGATTTTGGTTTTGTATCTTATAATTTGACTATCTCGATTTTATTTTATTATCATCGATTATTACGAGATAAAATGCATACGAAAGCCATGAATAATGACAGTATGTCTGAAAAGTTACGGAACCTTTTTATACAACATAAAATGGAATATTTCATCACTAGGTCCTAAAGTGACACTTTTTGATACGAGCTCAAGTTTAACGTCCTCGGCTTCGCCTCGTTTGAGCGAAGACCAAAAAGACACTTTAGGGACGAGTGATGAACGATACTTTTTGTCATGATGCAAGTAGAAGAAGTGGTTAAAATGGTTAGATAGTTAATTTAAAAACTTATTGTAAAATATTTTAGAGAATTATGGTGTCAAACGCAACAGTTTTTATTTTTCATTGTTTTGCATAAACATATGTTCATTTGATTTACCATTGCCAGTGTTATGATTCGATATTAAATCAACACATCGCAATCAATATAAAGTTAAATAACCTGCGATTTAGATTGATATTCCCAGTTTAGTCGTTGTATCGACTATAAACAATAATCGAACAAAACCATTGGACCAGCTGATGTCCATGCCACGAAAAGATCATCAAATGATCTTTTTCTACCTAGGGGAAAAAAGATCATCAAAACAATCCTTTTTTTACTCGGGTTAAAAAGTGACACTATAGCACTGTCAATGCATGTGTTTAAAGCAGCTGTTTTCAGAGCTGAATGAAAAAAACTAAATATATCTAGTAAAACAGCATATGGTTAAATACAACTGTGTATTTGCTCTTACAAATAAAATTAAATTTGTTCAAATTGGCTCACAAACTATTTAGTTAATTAGTTATTGCGGGTTTTCTTTAGTCGTCGCCAAAAATAAATGGAGGAATAAGCTAATGTTAGGTTTTATAAAACTTAGCAGAATATTCACGGAAATGAAGTGAAATAAGTCTTTATTTTTGTGGCGAAGTTAGGACTGTAAAGTCCTTTCTTCCACTTAATTACGAACACATTTATTTAAAAATGTTTATTGAAAATGTCTATGGTGTAGATTTTGCATAGAAAACGTTTTTGGGGTGGTGTGAATGTTTCAATGATTGCCGTAAACACTTAGAAGACGGATTAAGGAAAGGTCGGCCAAAAATGCAAACCATTAACAGTTTGTACAAATTATTTTCAATTTTGGCCGACCTTGCTTTAGGACTAAGTTTTTATGACCATGTTTGACACGTTGATACCACTCAATTAAACGTGCTTTTCAAAATAACATACAAAGCTTACAGTATAGACGTTTCCTATCATCGCATATTCTCGTTACAATTCTGCAAATTTGAAAACCTAACATTAGCTCTTTCCTCTATTTCTTTTGTGACGAGTGAGAAAAATCTACAGACGACTGGACCGAAATAACTGTACAATTTGTCAGCCGATTTGAACAAATTTAGTCTTATTTGTTAGAGGAAATACACAGATATTAAACTGTTGTGTTAATATTTTTAATAACATATGTTTTTTATTTATGTGATGGGGTTTGTTGTTGGTTGGTAAATAAAACATTGTTAAACCAACTTCACTATATTATTAATTAAATTATAATTTGAATCTAAAACATGGTGGCAGCGGTGGGATTGATTTTTATATTTGTCTCTGTACCTTTCTTCCTTCACGGGAAAATTTCTATCTTCGTATGATTTCCCGGTGAACATAGAAGGGAGATTGTTTCTCAGTGATCTTTGAACATAAGTTCAGATGGGCTGGATCCATATGCTGTTTTATTGTATAAAGTATAATTATTATTTGTGTGTGTATATAAAACGTTCCGTTACATTTCAGGCATTCTGTGTACTTTTATTTCTAACTTGTAAGTGTTAGGCACTATTACAAAAACTTTAACAAACTAAACTGATTCAACGTTTACATGACTGCTATGCGAGTAGGCCTATATATCCAAGATGGCCATCCACTCCTGCAAACCCTTCAAAAGGTCTGAAGATTAATAGACCCATTTGATTGACCACCCTAAACATTTTAATAAATGTAAGGTTACTTTCTCAATTTTTAAAGGAAGGTTTCTTTTTTAAGATTATGATTTATTGAGAACGAGCTAAATAAATTAAATAAGACTGACTAGCTTAAGTACGTATAAAGTTTGACCACTTCATTTGCCTAAAAGAATAACACTTTTTTAACGCAGAAAATAAAGCATTTTTAAATGTTATTAAAATGTCTTTATTTGAAACTTGTTATCAAAATGTTTTTCAGATTGGTAGCAGTGAGGATATTGAACCACCTAAGCCTTCATCATCAAAGGGAAAATCCAAAAGGAACTGGTGTAAATACTGTAACACTATGCAGTCCAAAATTGGGAGGCATCTCAAAAACAAGCACAAAGACTTGCCAGAGGTCATAAAGTATATGAGTGTAACGCACTCAGATCCAAACCAACAAAAAAGAATGAAAAGGGATTATTGTTCAACGATAATAAATCATTCCAACGGATCATTTAATGAAGGTGTTGATGGAACTGAACAACTCCCGATTCCTCTAAAAACACAAATTTCAACAGGTGTCATACAAGACCCACGTTCTTTGTAGTAAATGTGACGCCTTAGTAACAAAGAAACATTTTTATAGCAACAAAAAGAAATGTGCTGAAAGAAAGTCACTTATCAACAAAAGCCCTAGAAAACTGAAACAGCCCACCAGTGAACCATTCATTCCAAAAATACAAGATAAATACAACCTGCTAAAAAATTGTAATCGAAAATATGAGTAAAGATGACATTACAGTAGCTGCCACTCAAGACGAAAGAATTTTGGAATGTGGAAGATTTGATAAAGGTCATATGGCTGCTAACCAAAGAAATTATGTGTCTAACAAAATGAGGTGTTTAGAAACACTGTTAATAAAGATGAAAAATGCTAGCCCCACAGAAATCAAGAACTTTTCATATTGTCTTTTACCAGTAAACTTTGATCTGCTATGTGAAGAAGTACGTAAGTGGAGCCAATACGACGAAAACACCGGCATATGCCAAACTGAAGTGTGCCAAGAAGAATTTGCAAGAGTTTGAAATTGTGCTCGGATATACTTGCATCTTTAGCTATTAAAGACAGGACTTTGACGAAGGACAAAGTAGGAAATCACAAACAACAGCAGACAATTTGCTTTGCTAATGGAAAGCGAATGGCCAATGGAAGTCAACACAGCAGGTGATAAGAGCCTGAAAGTAAAAAAGGTTGACAAAACCGATAAAATGCCCCTAGCCGAAGATATTTGCTTGTACTTCAAGGCATTACACGAAAAAGTATCTCATCATATTAAAAAACTAAAAGAAGAAACAACGCTTGGAGAATACGTCGGTTTAACGAAATGTTGTATCGCTTATTTAATAGCCTTTAATAGCAGAAGACCTGGAGAGGTCACGTACGCAACAATCAAAAACTACGAAAATCTTGTGCAGGGTGATGATGGGATGGCGGTATTTACAGTTGCCGCCACAAAAACGACGTCAAAGTACCAATAATAGTAACTCAAGAAATAAAATTGCTATTGATTTACTTATTGAGAGTAGGACCCCTCTTGAAATTCCAGGGTTACTGTTGTTTCCCAAAGAAAATGGAACAGCATACAATGGATGTGACATCATAAGCAAACTAAAGAGCGATATGAAACTGTCCAAACCGCAAGATTTTACGGCCAATGGTTTGAGGCATTATTGGGCAACGAAGTCGCAATTAGATCCGGCATTGAAGAGCCATATGCCGAAGTTCCTAGGACACACCTTAGCGACCCACCAAAGATATTACGAACTACCTCTAAGTGATATACATTTAAAGGTGATAGGGCCTACCCTGGTTGAACATTTCAACCGAGATACCCAAGAGTCTTACAGTCAACCAAGTACGAGTACCTCAGTATATGACAGTAGTAACACACGTATGCTCCGAGCAAGGGGGGCATCATCGACAACAGTGGGTCCAGTCGATGATGACTCGTCAGCGGATTCAACACACGAGATCTATGAGAATACTTCTGACGATCCCGATTACGACGCAGAACAACTCGCACAAAACACTCCAGAAAGAAAACTTTTAAACCAAGCAGGTTTAAAGAAGCGGTTGTGGAATCTGATTCAGATTCGTCATCGGATACCACACCGCTCAAAGTTCGTAAGCATAATCGATGGACAACACCAGAAAGAGAGAGCTATTCACTACCCTACCTAAAACGGTGCTTGGGTTAACGCAGGCAGGGAAAGGTATTCTTTTCAATTGTATCTTATGTTCATGTTATATGATAATGGTTTCACAAAAAGCTTTATCTTATGTCTTTTATCAATTTCGGTCAGGTTTATGTTGAATTGTTAAAGAAAACGTTTTGTATAATACTTTTTACATAGCCTGCCTATTCACCCAGGTTTTAAAACTATTTTGAGAAGTAATAAAGCTTAAGGAGAAACTCCGGTTGAAAACAGGCAACTTTCTACTCAATGACCTTACTTTTTGCCACGGTTTCCTCTGTTACTACTTACTTTGTTGATTCTTAATCGATTTCTTTTACCTAGCTGATATCAACGAACAGATAATAACACCAATACCAAAGGGTTTTCTTTACATTATACCGTTCACCTCGCCATTTATTCGCTTATTAAGATGTAACCCCCTAAAATCATCAGCCACTATTTTACTCGTAAGATGATTAGCTATATATATCATGCTACGAATTTCTTTCTATTAATGGTCTTACTTAGGTACAAATCCATATCCAGTTTGAGTTAAATCTGATCAGTGGTGTGGGATATATTGAATTGTTAGTGAAAAAGCAAATAGGCGGATAACTGGTAAACGTTAAAACACCAAATATAATAATCATTATTAATTATATGATATTGTCTTAGCTTTTAAACATTATAATGATGTACCTTTTATTTTATTTTTTAGATAAAGGAAGTATGGGAGAACTCAATCCACATAAAAAAGGACACTCCCTCAAATGACTAGGATAGAGGTCAGCAAGTATACCAAGAAGAAGAAACTACCATCACCAATCAAAGAAAAATTATTACAAAAAGTAAATGCTGAACACGAGTAATATACCTAAAACAACCTTCAGAATGAACACTTTTAAGTATTTGGAAGAAACTGTATTTTCTTTTTATTGGTAATTTGTTTTCCTGTACTTGAATTTCATTACATATTATTAATTATACAAAATACTACAACACTAACTACAGCATTTTATTGTTTTCCATACATACCTGATTCTATAGAGGGACTCATAGATTATCAAAGATCAGAGATTATATTTGTCATATAATCTTTTGTAAACATACCTTTAGATGATGTTGGTATGTCGTTGAGAACTTTACTTTAAAGGCCTAACCAGGTACTGTATAAATAAAGGGCTATTTAATTATAGCTATTAAAAGAGTTTTATTGTATTGTTTGTGTAATTCATGAACTTACAAAACTACATAATTCTAAAAAATTAGGAATTGTGTAGTTTTATTGTTTATAAGAAAATTAAATGAAGTTCAAAAGAGCTTCGTTTACAAAATAAAACAACATTTAC
>CM032058.1:65107834-65126777 GCA_018831715.1 Matsumurasca onukii
TTTATTATTTATACTCTGTGTATAATCATTCAGCTGTTTGTTCATTACTTGTTTTCAATGTTTACTAACAAGTTTTGTTTTGTTAATGTGAAGTTCTAGATGAATAAAACCTAATGCTTTCTGTAGGTTTTTTTTATTATTTCTCATAACACAATGTTGATGCATATCCAGTTCCATCCATAGATAAAATAGTTTCAGAAGTAGCAAAATAATTCATGGAAAAATTGACTTGAAATCTGCTTACTACCAAATACCAATCAGAGAAGAAGACAAGCCCTACACAGCAATAAGAAGTTGAAAAAACTTTCATGTACAAGAGGATACCCATGGGAGTAACAAACGGTGTAGCGGCATTCCAACGGAAAATCGATGAAATAGTGGAAAAGGAACATTTGAAAGGAGTTCATGTATATCTAGATGATAACTGTAAGTGAAAAGGAATGGAAGAACAACAACCAAAACTTAGAGAAATTTCTCCAAGCATGCCAAAAGTACAACCTCACTATCAATCATCAAGATAAATCAAAATACCGTATGACCTCATAACACTCTTAGGCTACAACATTGGAAGAAAACCATACATTGAAACCTGATCCTGATCGTCTGAAACCACTTATCAATCTTCCAATCCCTGACAACCAAAAATCACTGAAACGGGTAAGTTGGGAATGTTTTCTTACTATTCAAAATGTATACCCAGTACTCTGACAAAATTCATAAGTTACTGAATGTAAAAGATTTCTTCGTGAAAACTTAGTTAAAGACTTCAAAAATCTAAAAATAATGTGTCCAGAAATCCATGATAGTAAATGTAGAAAACGATGAACCATTTTGTGGTAGAAACTGACGCCTTGACTTTGCAATAAGTGCAATCTTTGACCCAAAATCAACGTCCTTGTCGCTTTCTCATGAACATTGTCACAAAGTGAACGAAACCACTCGGCTATTGAGAAGGAAGCATTTGTCTGCAAGATGGCGCCTAGCTAAGTTCTCTGTGTGTATAGTAAAGATATTGCATTTTACAGTGAGCCTACTTAGGCTAACATAGGCTTACGCATCGCAAGTGACTTTTAAGGTTAGACCGTATGGACTTATATATTAACAAACTTCCAAACACTCACAGTTATTTGTGTTCAACGATCTTTTTAATTTGGTTTACTTCCATCAAACTAAATGTAAAGTACTAATTTCAAGATTATTCAAGAATTTCCTTAAATTATATCAATTAGTAAAATTCAGAACCTCAAAAACAGACAAGCTGTACTGAAGTCTATACGTCACTAAGTTCGTCTGCTGCTCATCCACTGCCATTTGAATCTCGTCGCCTCCATAGAGGAATAAAACCAGCACGTCACTATATTACATTTTCATTATATCTGCTTGCACTACAAGTCCTGGATTATCTAACTGAGGGTGAACTGAGTAGCCTTCAGCTGGATATTCCCATTAAAATGGATACCAGATATGTATGCCCAGTATGCATGATTAAACTACCGAAAGATGATAAAATTAAAAGTATACAATGTGGTGATAAATGCCAAAGATATTTTCATCCCGAATGTGTAAAATTGTCATACACTGAAGCCTCCAAATACTCAAACCCCAGAATCAATGATCGTTGGTCTTGTGGTCGTCACGACTGTGTACCACTTGACTCTCAACCACAGAATATTCTGCTAACACAGCTCACTCTACTCACGAATACAATTTCTACGTTATCCACAAAAGTGGATGCACTCACCAGCCTCCCGTCAAAGGTTGATAGTTTAATTGCTCAGATGGACACGCTCAACAAAAACTTGCAGTCACTAGAATGTCGCGTCGTGGCAAATGAAGTCAAAATTAACGATCTAGAATTAAATCTGGGTAAAGTTAAAGACTTAACTACTCCTGAAGACACGATCGCTGAGATAAACGACCGTACCAGAAGAGCTAATAACCTAATAATATTTAAACTTCCTGAAAGTTCATCTACCAATCTGAATACAAGAGTCCAAAAGGATACAGCCAATTTCCGTAAATTTCTAGACTTTTTTGTCCCAGAGCTTTCTGAGGTAGATTTCAAGTGTCACAGAGTAGGAAAACCCCGAAAAGACCAAATACGACCAGTGAAAGTGATTTTCTGCAACTCTGATCATCCTAGAGCGTTCATGAGCTCATTCAAAAAGGAAGCTCTGGTTGAAATCGATTCATGTTTTTCCGAAGTCTCAGTGGCCAGGGACCGGACTGATAGAGAGAGGCAACACCTAAATCACCTTCGCATTGAACTGGATGAACGCTTGAATAAGGGCGAAATCAATCTCACCATAAAATATAATAATGGCGTACCTTCAATTGTAAAATCAGTCCCAAAAAACTAATCAATTTCCACGGCAAACACTCTTCATCCTTGTACTGTCAAAACGTTAATGGCCTTCGCTCCAAATTAAGTTTATTAAGGCAGAGTATTTCAACCTGCATCTATGACCTCATAACACTTATTGACACAAATCTATCTCCAGAACTGTCCTCATCTGAGCTTGGCTTAGATTGTTACAGCACATATAGAAAAGATAGATCTCTCGAAACAAGCTGCAAACAATCTCATGGAGGGGTACTCGTAGCTGTCAGCAAACAATTTGAGTCTCACCTTGTGTCCACTTCTTTCTTCAACATTGAATGTATTTTTGTCTCAATAAAGTTTTTTCAAGTCTTTTACTACTGGGTACTGCATATATTCCTCCCGGATCCAACCTCTTAGTTTATCAACAATTTACGGATGCCGTTGCGGAAGCTACTACTTCGGATGACTATGACTTGATTGTTCTAACAGGCGACTTCAATCAACCAAATACAGATTGGCTTGATCCAGTAAATACTCACGTTAACGCCTCATCTCAGTGCCTGGTTGATATGTGCAACCTACACAGCCTTGTTCAAAGAAACTTCATTAAGAACACAAGAAACGTCACACTTGACCTGATATTTTCATCCGATCATACTTCTCAAGTCGCTTTAGCTCCTGAAAATCTTATACCTCCTGAAGCTCACCACCCCCCACTATCGATGGAGATAATCATAGCCTCTCAGAAGAAAACTCCACCAGAATTTATACCCGACTTGAGACAATGCAATGTTCATGCTGTCTATGACTGGCTCTCATCTTTGAGCTATCCATCTTTGAACTCTCTAAACGTTGACAGCACCTTCACCTCTTTTTGCCAGGAGCTTAGTAAGGTCGTCGTAGCAAACTGTCCTAGTAAACGGATTGGGCCCAGAAAATTTCCCGTTTGGTTTTCTCGCGACCTAATTCACCTGGTTATTCAAAAGAAGATTGTGCACAAACGCTTTAAATTAACTCTAGACCAGAATCTTCTATCCAAATTTCGAAGATTGAGGCTTGCCTGCAAAGAACTCTCTACATTGTGCTATAATAATTACATCACTAATGTGGATAGCTCGCTTTCCTCTCATCCCAAAAGGTTCTGGGGTTTCGTAAATTCATTGAGGAAGAACAATAATCAGTCCCCGGACACCTACAGTTACAATGATGTCTCTGCAACTGATTCTTCTGAGATTACAAACTTGTTCGCCAAGTTTTCTCCTCAACCCTTAGCATCCAATCGGACGTACTGCCTATTTATCGTCAAAACCAACGCTCCATTACTACTTGGCATATCTCAGCTGGAGGTAGAGGAGAAATGCAAGGATGTTGACCCTTCGAGCTGGCCCAGATGGAATCCCCCCAATTGTCATAAAAGACTGTAGAAATGTCCTGGCCCCCCTTCTGGCTATATTCTTTAATGTATTTTTCTCTGCTGGAATATTTCCCTCCTGCCTGAAGACTGGCTTTATTGTCCCAATCCATAAGGCAGGCAGTCTTAGCGATGTTACAAACTACCGCCCAGTGGTAATTCTTTCGGTAATTGGCAAATTATTTGAAAGCCTAGTGCTAGAGGGCTTAAACTTTGATATTGGAAAACACATAATCCCTGAACAGCACGGGTTCAAAAAAAGCCGGTCTACAGTTACCAACCTAATCTTGTTCCAGAACTACATTGTCTCAGCATTCTCCAAGGGTCTCCAAGTAGATTGTATCTATCTGGACTTCTCAAAAGCCTTCGACACTGTATGTCACGGTCGTCTACTTGGCAAGCTCGAATCTTTTGGTCTCTCAGGCCCTTTACTTCGCTTTATCCGCTCTTATCTAACAAGACGCTCTCTAGTTGTCAGACATTCCTCTACTCTCTGAGCCAATAGATGTTACTTCTGGTGTCCCGCAAGGGTCACTCCGGTCCCTTTCTGTTTACCATCTTCATCAACGATATTGCCGAAGCTCTGGACGTTAAATTTCTTCGCAGATGACATCAAACTATTTTATGAGATAAATACGATGCAGGACTGCTCTCATCTTCAAGACAATCTGAATAGACTCATTGAATGGTGCGGATCAAACTCCATGCGTCTAAACGAGAAGAAGTGCATCGTAATGCAATTTACTCGCTCTCAGCAGAAAACTCTATTTACCTATCGCATAAGTCACCATGCTCTGAAGACGGTCACGGAGGTTCGAGATCTTGGAGTGCACTTTACATCTAACCTTCATCCAGGTCTCCACATCTCCCGTACCTGCTCCAAGGCCTACTCAGTTCTCGGCTTCATATTCAGAAACATGAGAGGAGGTGCTTTCTCTCTGACAACAATTAAAACGCTGTATATGACTCTTGTCCGCTCCATCCTTGAATACAACTCTCCTGTCTGGTCACCTTATCAACTCGGCCTTACCTTAGAAGTTGAGAAAATCCAACACCGCTTCTTACGTTTTATTGGGCTAAAAATGGGCTTCCAATACTCGGAGGTTCCTATCGAAGAGGTGCGCATGTTACTTGGTCTGCTTCCTTTATCCAAACGAAGAACACTGCTGGACTCTGTACTACTCTTCAAGATGGTCAATGGTCTCCTTGATTGCCCCGATCTGCTGGAAAAACTCAACTTCCACATTCCTCGCCTGTCCAGACACCAACAAATGTTTTCGAAGTCACATCACTCCACCTATTACCACCAATGCAGCACAATCCCACGACTAATGGACACTGGCAACCGCATATGCAGCGACATCGATCTCTTTGGAGTCAGTGTATCGTCTTTCAAGCGCAGTGTGGAGCGACTACTTAGAAGTGACACACCCTAAAGTAGCGAATCAAATCACTTTTGTTATATTTATTCAACCTCACTTTTTAATGTATTTTGTATGTTGTATTTGTAAATCATGTTCTATAAATTATTGTTCATAGTCTATTCATGTTACACATCATCCAATGAATCTTGTTATGTTTAATCTTTTCTCATAGTCTATATAAATGTTATTTGTTCGTATATCATATTTATAACACATCATCCAATGAATCTTGTTATGTTTAATCTTTTCTCATAGTCTATATCAATGTTATCTGTTCGTATATCATATTTATAACACATCATCCAATGAATTTTGTTTTGTTTTTCCATATTTTACTTAAATTTCTGTTTTTGTTTTATTTATATTTTAGTACTCATTTTAATTTGCATGTATTTTTATATTGTTTGTAATTTTTCTTATATTTGTGATTTTGTTTTGTTACATCCCATACAAAGGACTGACCTTTGTCAGAGAAATTAAAATATATTTCTATATTTGTTTGTGTGTTTAAATGGTTATGAATTTTAGGGTCCATGTGGTTGGTAAAGCTCTGGTTTCCTAGAAAGCGGCTAGCGCTTTGTTCTGGGGTAATGGTACAGTGAATTTTGTTTTAATCCATATTTATAAAGGCTTTGTCCTGACTGACTGACTCACTCACTCATCATCGCCGAGCCAAAACTACAAGGCCTAAAGAGTTGAAACTTTGCACACCTGTTTGTGGTAGCGCAAAACCACCCACTAAGAAAGGTTTTGTAAAATGTTGATTTTAGGGTGGTTTTGAGGGGTGAAATCAATCAAAAATGAATTAGGTAACAAGTCTTTACTATGACCACTAGCACCTAAACAAGTGATCAATCTTCAATCTGATGAAAAAATTGTTATGGCATAAAATTATCTACAAGTTTTATCTCAAACATTTTTTTTATCTCTCTAAGTTTACGAGTTATTGAGCAAAATGTTAAAAACTGGTCACTTGGCCCAGTTTCCCCAGCATACCCACCATATTGACCCCTCTTCTATCCACTGCTGCCTCTGTGTAGGTAAAATTTCAGATAACGATGTCTGTTAATCTACTATTTAGGCCTTGCAGAATACTTTATTTATTCAACGTGTATTCAAGCTAAGATACTTACCTATACGTTAAAACCGTTATATTACTGTTCTATAATGGTTATAGGTTAGTATTCTTCAATACTGCAACTGTACTGTACTTCAATACAGCAAATTAGTAATTCTAAAGATGTATCGAATGAATATTGGTGATTTCTACATGCTGAATTAAAAGTATAAGCATGGGTAAAGGATGCTGGTTTCAAATTTTAAAAGTCTAATGCTCGAGTGTGTTATAAAATTGTCCATAAGTATATAAGTAAAACAGTTTCTGACAGAATGTAGGCTATTATTTGACGAGATACCAGTATTACCTTGCAATTATTCAGCTTATTGGCAACAGCAAATAGTTTAAAATTACTTTTAATTTTAAGGAATTTTCAAAAGATTTAATATATTTAGTAGGTCTAACCATAGTTTTGTGGAACAAATTAATTTAAAAAAATACATTTTGCGCCCAGCCTAACCTAATTTATACAAATAAAATAAGATTTTTGTCTGTACATTGCAATGCATCCATCGGTTTTGGGTTATTTGGTGGTTATATACTTTGCAAAGACCGAAAATGGTGTCAACAAAATTCCTTTCTGTCTGTAACGTTTTAAGGCATCTTGGAAACTCAAAATCGGCTGAAGCTATGGGGTAGTGAAACTTCGTTTAGGGGTTTAACACGCTACGCAGTGTGTCTTTAGCTATATTTTGTATCCAATAAATGGCGAGGGACCAAAGCGGGTACTAAACACGTTTTTACAGTATACTGAACCGCTAATAACTGAAAATCGACTGAAGCTATGGTAGTGAAACTTTGTTTAAGGGTTTAACCCATTACGCAGTGTGTCTTTAACCAGTTGGGGGTTAGTAGAACGGATATTGCAGATGGCTATAGGACATGGCATATCGTTGAAAAGGTTTTTTTTACACAAACAACGTCGCAAACAGCATTTCTGGGAAATTGGCCAATCAAAGGTTATTGCCGTTTAAAATATCAAACATTTTAAGTTTTAACGGCAATAACTTTTGATGGAATAGTTTGTTGCTACTACGCAGTAAGTCTTTAGCTATTTAAAATATGGGTACCCACTAAGAAAGGATATTTCTAAATTCAAACATTTAGGTGAGTGTTCAGGGGGTTGAATTTTGGGAAAACTACCTCAGAATTTCTTCACTTTGACACATTCAGAGCACTGGGCAAATTTCATCACTTCCACATTCAAAGCACTGGGTAAAAATTAAATACTTTTGAACAGTGTGGGATGGACGCACAAAATTTTACAGGGCTTTTTTATGGTCTATAAACTACTTTTCTAATTAGTTGTTGGTCGGATGGCGCCAGTGGGATGCAACCAGTTGGGGGTTAGTAGAACGGATATTGCAGATGGCATATCGTTGAAAAGGTATTTTTTTTTACACAAACAACGTCGCAAACAGCATTTTTTGTAAATTGGCCAATTAAAGGTTATTGCCGTTTAAAATGTCAAACATTTTAATTTTTAATGGCAATAACTTTTGATGGAATAGTTTGTTGAAAATTAAGTTGCAGGATCGTTTTTGGTAAAAATTCCTATTTAACGATATGCAAATTGCCGCAGTTTTAGTTAATATGGCTGGGGTACTGTAATGGGGGGGGGGGGAGAACGCTCTCTCCACTCCACACTGTCTGTAGAACTGCCAGCCCAACAAACCTCGCGCGTAACTGTGGTTAAATCCTAAAAGTAAGAATCAAAAGAACAATCACTACCTTCTGTCTATATATTTGTTACATGGGTTCTGAAACTAACCAAGATACGAGTTATGCAGACGCTATTAAACTAATCTTGACACATAGTATTGGTTAAAATGCTACAGACAAATGCAGGAATTTTGTTTTAGACTACTAGAACGCTGGCACCTATGAACTAAGCCGCATCAGCAAAAATTCCTGACCATTATGTCTTTATTTAGTATCAGTTTGCACTTGCTAGAGGCTTCACGCTACTTATTCTACTCAATTTACCTGTGGCATTTTTGTTTCCTTTCCTTTTTCTGTTCCGCTGGTTATGCGTAGGTTTGGTTCCGTGTGTTAAATCTTTTTGTCGCTAGCGAAGATAAATACAAAATCTTATTTAGTGTTTAACTTTTAGTAGGTTATAAAGAAATTGTTAGCTTAATTTGGGTTAAGCTATCTATATAAATAAAATAAGACGTTTGTCTGTACATTGCAATGAATACATCGGGTTTTGGTTTTACACTTTGCAAAGACCGAAACTGACGTCAGAAAAATTCCTTCCTGTCTCTTTGTAACGTTTCTAAGGCATATTGGACTCCTTATAACTCAAAATTGGCTAAGGCTGTGGCGGTGAAACTTTGTTTAAGGGTTTAGCCCATTATGCAGTACCTCTTTAGCTATATTTTATAGCCATACAACATCCACAAAATAAATGGCGGGGGACCAAAGTAATTACTGAACACGTTTTTAAAGCATATTGGACCGCATATAACTCAAAATCGGCTAAAGCTATGGCAATGAAACGTCGTTAAAATGTTAAGCCCATTATGCAGGGTGTCTTTAGCAACATATAGCAACATTTTATGTCCATATAATATCCTCAAAGTAAATATGGCAAACACCCAAAGCGGGCTCTAAAAACACTGGACGGCGGAAGTAACTATGAATTTCACAAGGTAGCCAAACACAGGTTAACAATTATTTGGTTTCCGTTTGTTTGTACATTGAAATTAGTCCATTGTTTTTTTGTTATAAAGTTTTACTAAACTTTGTAAAAACCTAAATTGACGTTATAAAATTCTTCCCTGTCTGTCTGTAACGACTTTAAGCCATTTTGGAACTCCTATAACTCAAAATCATTTGAAATGATCGGTTGAAAATGTATTTATGGAATCAGCTCAAACACATTACACAGTTTGTCTATAGAATATTTAATAATACATACAATATCCAAAAAAAAAGTCTGAAGGCGAAACATGGCTGTGAGCGTAGCTAAAAGCTTTAAATCTCCCGTGGTAATAGAGCACAAAAAGCTATGGCCAAAAGCTGAAGCAAGGTAAAAGCTGAGTAAATTAGAGTTAAAATTTGTGATTTAGTGTTGAAGAAAATTGGTTTTATTCATTCCAGCGGCGCTTTAGCGCTAAGCTGCGTGTCGGCCTGGTTATGTATTAAATCTATAAAATGGCAAATTCATGGGAAACAGTACAATTTACCAAACAACACAAACACTGATTTTTTTTAGAAACATATAGGTAAATATAATTACAAAAATTCAATATTTAAATCCCGTAGCGTAGCACGGGTACTGTCAGCTAGTATCTAATGAACCCAGGTTCTAGTTTGTATTTTGTTGCACCCACGAAGCAATATACTAGTTTGTGATGCGTGATACCTGCGCCTCTATGATCCGTGATACTTGGGGCATCAACCGTTCCTATTCTCTTGACTTCTGCAGATTTATCTTCTATAATTAGATCCAACAATGTAGCAGAAGTAGTTGTAACTCTTGTAGGTTCTCTTAGCGTTGTTGTGTTTGTCTATGCTTGTCCTATGTCACTTAAATGTGACCAAATTGTGCGATTTTGAGAACTTGCGGATAGTAGTGGCTCTCCTTGAGAGTTGTAAAGAATTCCCTGGCGCATTCTGTGTGTGGGCTGCAACTACGTTCAGTTTCCTGCCTCAGCCATTTGGCATGTATCGCTATTTACCTACCATAACATAATCTTTGATTGCAGCCAGGTAAAATTGCTTACACTGAAGGTACCGCGTTGTAAGGGGCTAGTATACATGCTACTGTTCAATGTGGGTAAATATTATCTTGATCACAAAATTAGTCTATGAGAAATTTACAATTTTTTTTTTTCTCTCTATTTTATTTTCCTTTCTTTTTCATTCTATTGATGCAAACAATAATTATCAAAATAAGCTGTACAACACACAGAATCAAAATTATATCCCACCAAACTACCAAAGACTTCAGTTATGTGATAAACCTCCTGTTGAAACCGGTAAAAATTATATAATTTCCTCACAACGTTAGAAGTTATTTTCAAACTAATTCAAAACCAACCTAATAAACTATCTTGTCCAAAATTTGTTTTATACAATTAGAGAGTTTATAGATAGGTAAAAGTTCCATAACCCAAATGTTTAATTAGTCTAGAGACTTACTTTTGGTATCCCCCCAGTCAGTATCTGTCTGGTTAGTACCTGCTCAGATTACTTTATACTGGGGTACATCACAAAAGAGTTATTCACAAAAATACTGGGCAGCTATGTAGTTGTCCAGATGTTGAACACGCTCCGTTCCCCACCAAGGGAGGTTGGATCAGATATCATTTTAGGGGGATGCGGCAGCAGGGTAGACCGCGACTTCAGGAGAGGCTTGCCATAATCTTGGGGAACGGTCCCCGAGTGTTGGCAAGGCTCTCCATGTCTTGGGGGTTAGAGTCCCCTAAGTGGTTGTCAGAACTGCTTGTCGCACCCTCTCATGATTGTCTGGTCAGCAACCCAGTCCCATTCCTCTCCTGAATCCAGACTTCCTTTCATTCGGTGGTAGCAATATGCCCAACAGGCGAGGCAGGCGTGCATAAGGGTAACCAGTCCCTGACCACTTGATCCCCTCAATCTAACATCTACTTTTGGTATTTGGGATATTGTCAAAAACAATCCTTATTGTAAAATTTGATATTTAACTAATTGTTGTTTTTCTTTTCTTCTTTCCCTCTCTCTTCATCCTCCCCTCCTGATTACTAAAACCAACTGTTGCAGTGCTGACTCTAACGGTGGCTACACAGCAACTCAAGACTACAGCCAGTTCTACGATGTAGACAACTACTGGCAGAATTAGCTGCGTGGCAGGTGTACTATCACAACCCCTCGTCCAACCCCACACTCAACTACTCTCTGCAGTCGAGTGTCCAGCAGGTGCCAGAGGAAACGTTGCGATCGAAGGCGATGATCTTGAACTTGGGGTGAGTATTGAGGCAATTTCAAGTACACTTGTGTTAAATAATCTGATAGAAACAGAAAGTTTGAAAAAGAACTATGTAGCTTTAAGTTTAAATTCATATTCTCCTTAAAACCCTATCGGTGGTCGGTATCTCAAGTCAAAGTATTTGTGAACTGAATGTAAATTGTCAACTGGTAGATTCAATAAAGAGAGTCCCTTCAATTTTTCTTTAAAAGCTTCATATCCTTGAGCATTGGATCCATTTGTTATTCTACAAACCCGAAACAATAGTTCATTTGTTATATATAAAAAATTAAATGAACTATCAAAACTGTATTCATATCAGGTGTTACTATAGGACTGCCATTGGTTCTTTCCATAAATAATTATTGTCTTGGATCTTTTCATCATACACAATATTTTCTGTGACTTCAAAAGAAAAAATTCCAGTGGTGTTAAGTTTGGGCTTCATGACCTTTCTGTCAACAAATTCCCTATTTCCCAAATATCCCTCTTGCCAAAAAATCTTGTTTTAAATGAGTTCTTGCCCGATTTTTGGGATCTTAATTTTGTTGTGAATTTCCGATCCCTCGGGTTCTGCCTTCCTCTACAATTACTGAACCTTATCTCTTTATCTCCACATTTCAGATCACACTACATCGTGTGACATGAAGCTTGGAACCGAGAGGTGATGGAGCGAGACTACAATCTGTGGGATGCTCTTGAATGCTCCAAGTGGCCCTCTCGAAACTACGGATGAAGAAATAAATTGTATTATTATTTATTTTTGCATCTTAGTTTAATTATGTATATTTATTATAAATTCTTTACACTAGAGTTTTCTTTATTTATTGTACATTTTCCTGATCCGTCCGTTTATTTTCAAGTATGGTATTGTGTTGTGAAAAGTTGAAAATGCCAATTATTGCATTGAAATAAAAGGATGTACAAAATTAACTTTGAGAGGTACTGGGTTACAGTTGTGAAGTATTTTAAATTTATCAGTTGGTGTTCTCTTATGTGTTTCTTATGACAGGGGTGGCGGTGGCTCAATGGTATAGTGCATGCTTTGCACCAAATCAGCTTGGTTCGATTCCCAGCTGCAATGATAACTTTCCAATGGAGATCCCGTGGTTTTGAAATACAAATTAAGAAAAACTTTAATTATTGGTGGTCTGCCTATCTAAAAGGAAAACAACTCAAGTTAAAATAACAAGACTTATTCACTTTGTCCAAAACAACTCTATTGCATATTTCTTTTTATACAACTGTAATAAACAATCTATTTTTCTATTAACAATGATGAAAAGTAATATTTCAATAAACATATGGTTAAACATTTAACACAAACCAACAAAAATTAATAAACATAACAAAACATACTGTATAAAGTCCAGTTCGTAACATCCTCCCACCTTTGGTAATAGTTACTCAAACATTACCTGGTTTTATGGCAGTGCGTCCACATCTGGTTCTTGTAAGTTTGTAGTCATCAGGTTTTGTTACTTGATTTCATTGTCATCTCGTCTTCTTCACTATTCTTTGATATCATCCGATGTCCCATTGGTTTCACAGTCCTTTTCAGTTTTTAAGTCTTCTAACCTTGATCTCAGGTAAGTTCTCTTCCATGTTCGACACTTCCAGTTGGTACAGCTTCTGAATAGGCCTTAGTAAAATTCCATTAGCCGTTTTGATTCTGTCGGGTAATTCCTTTTTGTCTGGTAGTTTTCAACTATCAAAGCTAGGGTAATCGATTCGTCTTGTTCTCACTCTCAACTAGTACTACATCACCAATATTTATGTCTTTGTACTTTCCGTTAGGTTTTGATTTTTGAATCAGCTGGCCAGAATACGTTTCTGAAGCGTTGTGAAGATGTTTTCTCAAATCCTGCAAGTATCTTTGTCTATTATTTAAACTGGTTTCTTCTATCTTGTCAATGTCCGGTACCCAAAATCTCTCAAGTCATGTGAAATGACTTGGTGTCAAAGAGCATGAGGTCGGCTTCACTTTTAGTATAAGTGGTAGTGGTCTAGAATTGATGGCCGATTCACAGTCACTCAATACGGTTGTCATCTCCTCGTAAATTAAAGCGTGCTTTCCCAATTGGTTCTTTCGTTAGTTAAACAGCCTTGCTTTCCCACCACCCACCCTGCGCTGCTGTTGGTGGATTAAATTCCATTCTATGCGGTGGGCTGAACTAAATCTTCTTATTTCTTCCCAATTTATTCCTTTCAGTGCATTACTCGCTCCAACAAAATTTGTGCCATTATCAGTGTACACAATGTGTGGTCTTCCTCTGAGCAATGAAACGTCGAATGCCTGAAGAAGCATCAGTTGAAAGTGACGTTACCAACTCTAAGTGTATCGCTCGATACACAGCACATGTAAATAGACATATCCAGGCCTTTTGGGTTGTCTTCAAATGAATCGAGACCAGCAAAATCAATTCCAATAATTTCAAACACAGCCGATTCTCTCAATCTATTCAACGAGAGTACTCAGTTTTAACTTCTAGTCTTCTGCTTTGTGCATTACATCTTACACATCTTGAAATAACAGATCTTAAGGCTTTTCTCCCACCGAGAATCCAATAGTTTTCTCTCAAAATATTTAATAGAATTGTACTAGCATGGCAGTTATTTTCATGATGATGAATGATCAAACTCTTCACAATGTTATGTTCTGGTGATAGCACAATCGGATAGCGAAAAGTTATCTTCCTTGTTACATATCTTTGTTTCTAAACGAATTAGTCCATAGTCATCGGATAGGGTTCATTGTAGCAATTTTCTTGTCACTTAATCCATTCAATGTATTCTCTTGAACCTGTTTAGTAAGTATTGTTCTGCTCTTTCTACTTCTTTAACTGTCAAGTCCTGTTTTTCTCTAAGGTGTTTGTCTAACCTTACAATTGTTCATATCGGTGAACCCAAGCAACTAAGCACAATTTTTTTACTGTGAGAAATAAACTGTATACCATTCTGGTACTTTATATTTGACATGTAAACAGTTATCTTGTACCAAACAGTCAGCAGATGCTTCTTTGACTACTTCATCTTTATTCACATCATAACTAAACTTTGGCCATAGACTTATATCGTTTTTTAGCCAATCTGGTCCTTCAAACCACTTTGATTCGGACAATTGCTTGGCATTGCATCCTCTTGAAGGTAAATCTGCCGGATTTAACTCTCCATTAACAAAATTCCATTGTTCAACTTGAGTAATTTGTTTAATCTCCTTGACTCGATTTTGAACAAACACTTTCCATTGCTTTTCCTGTTTAATCCAAGCTAATACTGTTGTAGAGTCAGTCCAAAAATAAGTTGGCATGTCAGCCCAATTCATTGTGTCTTTCAGAGTTTTTGTCAACGGGCTCCCACCGTGGCAGCAAGTAACTCTATACGAGGGATAGATATATCTTTCAATGGTACCACTCTTGACTTGGCTGATACCAACTGGACGCTAACATTGTCTGTAACTACTCTCAAATAAACTACTGTGGCATAAGCTCCTTACTGCCATCACAAAAAAGTGTGAAGAGTACAACCATTGTTTTGTTTAACATTTTTAATCCAACGAGGTACTTTCAATTCCTCTAAAAGCGGTAAAAACTTGAACCAATCCAGAAAATCTTTTGATATCTCATCATCTACTTCATCGTCCCATCCTTGATGTTTCTTCCAAGCTTTCTGTATCAACAGTTTGGGACATAAGGTTACAGGGGTGATAAAACCTATTGGATCAAATAAACGATGTGCGATTGACAAAATCTTCCTTTTAGTTAGCGGTAAAGGATTGAAGTCTTTTAGAAAGTCAACATTGACATACAACACATCTTTTTGCAAGTCCCAATTAATGCCTAGAACATTAACCTTGTAGGAATCCAAAGAATTTTCATTATGACAGTTGCTGGTCACCTCCCAGCTTCTTAATTCAAACTTTCCTTTATCCATGATTTTTGTGGCATGTCGAACAAAATGTTGTGCCTCTTCTTTACTGTCAAAACTTGTAGACCGTTATCAACGTAAAACTCCGTTTCAAATTTTCAGTCAAATAACGATCATCTCCTTTGTCATTTTCAATTTCTCGCTGAAGGTGTAAGTCCACGACAGCGCCTAATAAAAATGGACTACACTTCAAACCAAAAACAACTCTTCTGTGTCGATATATTTCAAATTTATTCTCCTCTTTATTATACCAAATAAATCTGAGAACGTTTCTATCTTGAGGTTCAATCGATATTTGTAAAAAGGCTTTACGAATATCTGCGATCACTCCAAATTTCCCTTCTCTAAAGCGCATCATTACAGATGGTATCAACTCAATCATGTTTGTTCCTCTCTAAACAATCGATAAGAGACGGTTTTTGAATTTCATGCGCAGATGCATCAAAGACTGGGCGAATGCGCGTTGTAGTGTTGCCTTCCTTTATAACAGGCCTATGAGGGAGATAGTGGGAAACAATGTTGATTTCATCTTCCGGTACCTTTTCTATGATTCCCTCTTCTAGCCACTGTTTAAAAACGTCATCATAATCTTTGTACATGTTGTCTTTATTAAGTTTCTTCAATAAGACTGATAGCCTTGCTTCTGCTAATGATTTATTTGAAGGTAATGGAGCATGACCTTCCACCCATGGAAGTGTTACTTCATATCTATGTTCTTCATTAATTTTGGTTGAACTTAAAAATTCATCTTTTACAGATAGTTCTTTATCTAGTTTGGATTTATGCTCATATGGATCTCTGATACCTAGAGAATCCAGATCCCATAGTTCGGTAATTTCCGCTTCTTTTACAAACATTGTGATCAACGTTTTTGTCATACCAACAGACGACTTTCCGTTCACTTTGCCCATGACTGTCCAACCAAGGAGCGTTTCAATGGCTACTAAACCACAATTTAGTTCACACCGGTTTCCTGTCAGTAATTTACCCATCACATCAGCCCCAATCAAAATACTAATTGGTAGATGTGTCACGTCAACATCGGTCAAAACAATATGTTTTCGTAAAACTCGTCCAACCAGGGACCAGGTGGGACATGAGGAACTTCTCCACATATCATAGGCTGATCTAAGACATCCAATTCACAGGAATAATTATTGCTTCTACTAGCTACCTGTAACTTATAACGGTTATGAACCTGTTCCTTCGATTTTAAATTACCAAACAACGTATGTACAATAGCTTGTTTTCCCAAGTTTGTAGCCCATTGCTTCGGCCAATTCTGACATTACATACGATTGTTGCGCCCGAATCAAACAAAACCCTCGCTGGTTTCACAAAACCATTCTGTCGATTAACAACATCTACTAAGATTGTTTGCATGAGAACACTTGAAGTAGATCCACCTTCAGTTGACTTATTTGCTAAGTCGTTACTCTGTTTCGGCCTACTGTCAGTGGAAGGTACATAGGTATCCTCCTTGTTCTCGGGAGAGGACATTTGAAAGCGATGGCACATTAACAAGAAATGCTTTTTCTTGCATAGAACACATTTGATGTTAGTTTTGCAATCCTTAATGCAATGACCTAACCGTAGACACCCGTAGCATGCGCCTTTTCCGTTCAAGACATTCCGTCTTTCATCTAAACTCATTTTTGCTGCAAAACAGTCTTGGCTCTTGTGACTTTTAGTACAAAAATACAAGATAAAGGCACATTTACTTTAGGCTTACCAGTATCAGTTGCTACAAGACTTGCAGCCGAAGGTATTTCAACCCTTTTTGACCAATTGAGTTTGAGCCTGGTCCTACCCTTTTGGACGACTTGTTACTGTAAGTATCTAGTCAAAACTGGACATGGCCAACCCGATCCGCTGTTCACCCTCTACTTCTGACAGCATAAATTTCATCAAATTATCCAACCGGACTTAGCATCACCACTACCAACATGTAAGGAACTCCGCTGCCAAGCTCGCAGTAACTCTTCCGGCAAACATGACTCTACTAACGGGAACAACATTGCGGCGCATTTCTCGGTGGTTACACCTAAAGAATCTATGGCTCTTAGATGTGACTCTAACTTATCGTACAAAGACTGTAAGGACATTTTAGACTGTTTGTCCAAAACCCTTTCTAAGACCAGCTTAGCCCGAACATACACCTCTACTAAAAGCTCCTCTTTCCCAAACCTACTCTTCAAACTATCCACAGCTTTTTCATAATTAGTACTGGTCGGAGGGAAGCTACTTACCAAGTCATAAGCCCTAGTTCTTGGCTCTATTGATTGCAACAGATATTGGAATTTGTCTTCCTCTGCAAGGTCATTGTCACAGTGTATTTTACTAAACTGAGCCCAAAACTGAAGCCAATTGATAAGATTTCCATCAAATTTTTTTAGTTCTATTACAGGTAACCTAAACTTTCTTTGTTGCGTTACTTCTACATGGTTACTCCTTGTACTAGTTGATTTAGCAGATATGTTACTCTCTAAATCATCAAATGAACACTTTAATATCTTATTTACCTTAATTTTAATTTCATTAAATAAGGCGGAATACTCATCTGATTTTGTAATGTCATATATCAGATCGTCTTCACTTGTATCCATCTCCAATAAAACATCATAGATCTGTTTATCTAATGCTAGAAGTTCTTCATGTTTCCTTTCAAGTACTTCAAACTGAGCTTGTACTTTTACTTTAGCATCATCATCGTTCAAATCAGTTCCAAATTGTTGAGAACTTTGGTGAAAACTGTCCTTACAACAGTTCTACTCTTCTTGAGTTTTTCCATAGTAGGGTATAGATCGAGGCTAGACTATTTATGTTTCAACACAATAAGTCCTGTCACGGTCGCCACTTTATTTGTTGAGTACAAATTAAGAAAAACTTTAACTATAAATGGTCTGCCTATCTAAAAGGGAAAACAACTCAAGACAAAATAAAACTTATTCACTTTGGGCAAAACAACTCTATTGCATATTTCTTTCCATACAACTGTAAACATAAACAATCCTATTTTTCTATTAACAATGATGAAAAGTAATATTTCAATAAACATATGGTTAAACATTTTTAACACAAACCAACAAAATTAATAAACATAGCAAAACATACTGTATAAAGTCCAGTCCGTAACACCTGGTTTAAAGAAATCACAATGGCCATTGGTTATTCCATTTGGTTGTTGGACTGTTAATTAATGACCCAATCACAGAACAGTCTGTGTTAGTTTGTAACAAGACTACATTTCATTGGCCATCACAACCCTCATCACACTACCTTTCATCCCATATTCACATTTAAAAAACCCCTGTCTCAAACAAAGAAATTATCAAAGTAAAATTACCAAGCTTAGTTGATATTTGTTGAAAATGTTTAGGAAGATTGCAAATATTAATTATTAATACTTTCAGGGATAAGTAAAAAGAGGTCAGCAGCTTTGGTATAAATTAAGTGTATATTCTTGCACCGGGTGTATAGGTTAGGAGTAACTAAAGACCCCTTGTGTTGTGCAAGATGGGTGTGAACAGTCTGCACCAAGTCAAGATCGATGGTAGCAATCTTCTCCTTGGACACTGTGCTTCTAGCGCGTTCACCAACATGTACAGGTCTGGGTGAAGTCCATCCCCTCGACTCCTTGCTGTGAGAATGCAGAGCTCACCCTACGAAATTAAGCAGTCTTGGTAGAAAAATTCTATTCCTAACCTTTAACAAATTTTAAACAGTTTCCTAAGGCAATTCTTATTGCATTTAATAACACCACTTGTTTAACTTCTTTGCATTTAAC
>CM032058.1:65126877-65155121 GCA_018831715.1 Matsumurasca onukii
CGGTGGCGTCAATTTACAGAACAAGTTTGCTTTAGCTAAAGACTCTCCCTCCATTCGAGTTTGCAATGGTTTGGACTGCTTTTTTTGGATGAACGTGTAAACTCTGTAAAACTTGATTTTGAGCATCCATGGCAAATCCGCAGGACAGGTGTGGGTAGATTACACCGTAATATGCCGTCATGTACCTCAGATTAGGCAGTATTCGAACAATTGCTTCCAAAAATAAATGCTAAGGATATAGACTGAGAGTATTTATGAAATATGAGAAAATATTGACTTTAGGCTTTCTGCTTTGGATCCAAGAGAACATCTACGCCGTTGGATACTTGAAGAATATGATATCCCGATCTTGACTCTGAGTAATATCTGAGTTTTACATGCCTTATGTAACTCTGATAAATGTGGCTCTCCCCGAATATAAGAACGACGAGCGCAGAAGCAAAATTTGATTAACCTCGGCATAAAGATTTTTCTTCTTCGCTGAGATGGGCGGAGCTAGTGGACTCTTGTCCGAGTTATTGTTAGTGAGTGAGGGATATTTTATTGAGTGTGGAGGCTGCAAATATTTGTATCGACCTTCCTTTGGAAAAATGAGATATTCATGCCATCAGCATGCTAAGACCCAGACTAGGGACCGTGAAATGAGCACCGATCCTGACCCCAGAACGTTTTGGGAATGTTTTTCAACACTTGATATGCATATGTATAGATGTGTACTCTATAAGTCGCATTTTTCCGCTTTCATGAAATTTAGTACAAATATTTTTTTGTAAAATCATGTTGGGTACAAGTCCGGAACTTGGGGTTAAAAAAAAGTGGATTGTAATGATCTAAAATCAACGATTTTGGTAATTTGGGAAATAAATTGTATTTTGGGCATAACATCTATTTTCAGAACCTTTCCAAAAACATTTGGAGGCATAAAGGTGTTTAAAGTCAAATTGGTAGTCAATTAAAATTTAGAAACATAAAACGGTAATGAATCATTTACATCCAGATTTGTTGATGGAATTTATGGAAATAAATTGAAAAATAAGATTATTTTGTGATTTCTTGTATGCAGTGTTTTAATGTTTTCAATTATTTCATTTCAGAACATATTAACAAGTATGAAAATTCATTGGTCTTCAATTTTTTGCTATAACAGCGTTTATTTTTCCAGACTTCTAAAATCTTGTTCGTATACTGAGCAATAACATCGAATTGAATAACCCTGGAGCTCTGTACGCAAACGCTGATATTCGGCCCTCCCTGTCATTCAAGCACTATTCGTAGCTGTTAGTGTTTACACTCTTGAACAAAGTACAGTCTCCCACAGTATCTATACTTATGTGTGCAGTACAATAAAATACGGCTTAAATTGCTTTTTGATCAGGTGGAATACTCTTGTAAGTCTCTTGCAGCTTAGTCCTGTAAAACGTTCCGAAGCATATAATCTTTTTTGAACGCAGACTCAAATAGACGTGTACGGATAGACATCAAATAGCAGGTTTATTACTCATAAGTTTGGTCAGAGTCATTCCGTGAATGGTATATCGACCCAAGTAAACTTATGACTCAGTTATGAATAACAGTCGCCTCTTTTCACACAGAAAGCGCAAAGCATGACATATTTCTTTACTTGGGTTCGCTGAACAACTTTATTAAGAAAACTAAAACTTGTTTGCAAGATTTATTTAATTATTTTCTTTAGTTTACAAAGCAGTGATACAAACTTGGTTAAACAAATACTTAGAAGAATACTCCCCAAAAAAGCATGCTTGTGGTTGGGGAAGGAACTGAGATTCTAGAACACTTTATAATACTTTATATTTTAAAATCCAAATTAAATCAAGTTAAATCAAATTAAAATAGGACAAGTGTTTAAATGGAAGCATAGAACGATTAATCCTTTAGCATAACCTAATAGCAATAACGTCCTTGGTAAAACTTTTTTTTCGACGATTCGAGTTTTCTACTGGAAAAATCAATTTGTAATCAACCTAAGTGATAATTGATTGTTTGACGAAAGTACAAGGTTTAGAGTTTATATGCAGCAAGCCTCACTAGCTCTATGCTTCCATTGAAACAGGTGTTTGATTTAAATACGTTAACCAGATTAAACATCCTTTGCAGTTTTTGCTCCATGTTATAAGCGGTGCTTGGCCACCTCACTCAATCGAAACCAGGCCGACACGCAGCTAAGCACTTAAGTGCCGCTGGCACAGTGAGTAGAATTTCCTTTGCAATTTGTTACTCTATAATTCCCTACGGTACGCCTCGCTTCGGCCTTCGACCTCAACAGCCTACAGTGTGACCACGGGCGTTGAGGGTCTATTATCACGAGCGCTACGAGGCTGTTCGCTACGCTCACAGCCTTTCAGACCTCAGATAGTGCAGGCCTACGTGTTCTTTTTTTATTATGAATCGACAACATAATTCAAAATAATTGAAACAGGACTATTCATTCCGCTGTTATAGCAAAAAATCATTTTTGCAACTTTATTTCCCTCCTGATTGAGCGGTTGTTGCAAATGTACGAGTATATGAGCAAGTATATGGCTTTGACTTGTCAGCTTGAGGTGAAGTACAGTGTTTGTCAGCCGGCCAAGATACCTGACAGTAAGGACCTTGTCCACTACAATAACCAAGGCCTTGCTTAGGGCTCGGCCTGTGCGTACTGCGCACATCTAAGCCGCGTGCACTGCCCACTGCACAGCTCAAATTTCAATTTTATTTCATTTGGAAGTGAGCTGTCCCCTCAAAAACACAAAAAAATCACATAGATAACTGTTTTCTGTTTCCTTCATTCTAAAACCAGGCCGACACGCAGCAAAGCGCTGAAGCGCCGCTTGCTGAGTAATTGAACTTCCTTTGCAATTCGTTACTCTTTATTCGCTACGCTCACAGTCTCAATTCAATCTTCGGACTCAGACTTGCGTGTTCCTTTACTGCAAGATTTATAACATATCGTAAGGTAAAACATACATATATAAACTCTTGTAAAATGGTCAACACATGTTTTGGGGTCAGGATCGGTGCTCACTCCACGGTCCTGGGTCTGCTGACCATGCTGACGTCATGAATATCTCATTTTTCAAAGTAAACTCGATAAAAGCTGTCTTGACATCTCAAATTTTTAAAGTTTAAAGTCGTGCTAATCAACATTTAAAATTTTAAAATGTCAAAAATAATGAAAATGTGTTTTTTTTTTTAAAGCTAGTATACTTTTAAATCAAGTGTTGTTCTATAAGAAGAAATAATATTAACTCTTTTAAAACTAGATGCAGGGACAATTACCGAACTGGGATACACCGGACGGCCGATAACAAACGTTTACCTTCTCAGGTAGGAGTTCAAATCTTCGACAGGTTACCTAACTTAAAGGTGCCACAATGCTGAAGGCATTCAAAACTCTTCAAAAGTAGTTTTGACCTGTGTTCATAGTACGGACGAGTTTATGTCCCATAACTTGGAAAACGCGGAACATACAAACTAATGCTAGGACTGGGTTGTAAAGTGAACGCATGAGAGGGGCAGATTAATAAAAGTTGTATTGGACCTCGATGTAATAATAAATGACACATTTTAGAGAATAATCATTCGGATAGTTACTTGAACGTGTCTAAATGTTTAACGCAATACAAATTTATTCATTTTATGTTATTTACGCCGTATGCACTGCGCAGCCTAAACCACGCGTACTGCGCATGTCTATGCCGCATACACCGCGCATGCTCACTCAACATAAAATGCCCAACTTACTCCCTGTACCCGTCCACTTGTCAACACTTAATTGTGCAGGTGTTCAAGCGAGCAATACAGTACAAAGTTCATTCCTATCGTAAATTGTGTGCGACTTTTGTAGAGTTTTGTCGTACTTTTGCATTCCAAAGCCGCCTCAGGGGACCCAAGAACTGTGTAGTTAGTGAAGGTTGTGAATGGATCACGGCCTGAAGAGTAAATAAACCATTCACGCGCAGTTTAACTTTTGCCGTTTAAAACATTAAAACGATTAGTAGATCAATTGAACGCTAGTTAAAGAGGGATCAAAATTTGTGTTTGTAAACAGTAGAACCTCACTAACTCGACTATTTGTGGACTTAGAGGTTGTCGAGTTATACAGAATAATGGTGTTTTACTTAATAAATGTACATGCATCAGAATCAAGTTATATTCAGAAATTTAATACTAATTATCATATATTACATTGTTACAATTGAATTACATTTACGAATACAGAAGAAAGAAAATGTGTAATTAATGATTGCCTTTTCTGCTCACTGTAGCTCTTGGCCGTTTCGTCATGTAGTTGATGTAGGAATTGAGTGTTTTTTTTTAATAGTCAGCTATCGAGTTACAGGTGTCGAGTCAGTGAGGTTCTACTGTAAATCCAAAACTTATACCTCAATATTTTCTACAAGCACAGGAGCTTTGTGCAGTTTCAGAGAAAGGATGTCCTTTCAGAAAATTAGTACGAAAGCTCGTGACCTTTCGTGTAAGACCCGAACCCTCGTCAAGCCACCAAGCAGCTTCAGCCGCCTCTGCTGTTTACTTCTCCGCACGTAGGACAAATTTCAATAAATTTTAATCAGCCTGTAACTCAGTTTCTCTTACGATCACAAGGAAACTGGTTTGGGTTTTACCAGTCCTGGAAGCCTAGTACCTTACATAAATTAAGTGTTGCTGAGCTTGTGACACTAACAACTAGTTTTACTCCTCGGGAACCAGTTTGCCGCCACCCAGACACTATTGCAGGTGCGGCTCTTGAATCAACCACTGTTGCCAACTGGGCACTGGGCAGTGGACGGTGGACAGTTTCCCTGGACTCAACGAACGGGAATATCATTCTGTATAGATCTGGTTGAGGACTGAACATTGGGCACCTGAGTCACTTTGTATTGTCAGATGTGGAGAAGCCACAACTCAATACTTTGATACTTTGCTTTGAGACAGCTTCCACTGTTAGAGCACTTTTAAGGTGAATATGGAATGAAGATTAGTGTTTTGGTGGATGATGAGATGTAGTTTTGTTAAAGCATGTCCGACTGTTCCCAAGTTCGGGTCAATTAATCAGACGCGCGCGACGCCAAATTGCCACGGACCGGCGAAGATTTTGGTGTGAGATGAGTAAGAAAATACGCGTTTTCCATTGTTCTTGGTACAGCGCCTAGTACCAAAACCCACCGATGATTCTGTCCCATAAAGAACACTAAATTCCCTAAATATGCTCGAAAACTCCTGCACGCAGTGATCACCCGAAAGGCGGCAACACTGGCAGGAGGCTCGAAGGACCTCACTGGTGTCTGCAGTTTTCAAAGCTCAGCACGTTCTTAACACCGCTGTAATCAGCTGTAATCGTCGGTAATGAAATCAACATGGAAACGCAATTTGTGAGCGAAAACAACTCTGACCAAGTCCACAGGTTTGCCGGTTAGCTGTTTTGTGCAGTGTCTGACTATTTCAAATAGATGCATTACTAAAATTATTACGGAGGTTTTCCATTTTTTTTTGTGTCAAGAGAAGAACACGACGTTCGGATCTGGACTCTGATTCTGTCATTCAGATGAAAAGTAACATAAAACAACACAAAACAATAGAATGAGTAGCCTAAAATTGTTAGCGTAAGCTGACCGGTCAGTCATCATCAAACAACATGAGTGTTCTCCCCTTTTAACTTATTTTACTTTAAACAATTTGTCTGAAAACCATACAATGTGCTGAAAACGTTAAGAAACCACGTTAAGAGCACGCGGCCACTCAGAATGGCTGGCTGGAGAGTTTTGAGGAACGGGTTAGTTTTACCTAACAAGGAGTTAAAATGACTATTATAATTTGGAAAGTTTCCTATACGTTAAATCACGTAATTATAAGCCTAAGTGGAACGTTATGTTTATGAATTTTGGACAACCCGTTCATGTGTAGGATTTTAGCTTCAGGTTTTAATTAAATAAATTTTAAGGAAGAAAAAATCTGTAACAACATTCATGTTGTTTGGTGTGGGTGCATTTGGTCAACTTACGCTGATTGCCTTTAGGATAGTTCGTTTCCCTGTGTTCTGGGTCTAAATTAACTTTAACCTAAAGACTGGATCAGGCTCTCGAAACGTGTTTTTTTTTTCACTAAACAACTTTGGAAAACGTCCATTATATTTGAACCCAGCGTCAACAATAAACTTCAAACAAGACGGCTCATTAGTTGAAGTAGGCTCAAGTATGTAAAGACTGATGATAGGTTACATGAAATATATCTTTAAACCTAAATTATCATCCCTTGACGCACATCATCTATCAAACTGCAAACCTCTAGGCATAATTACTAGCTTACCGCAGGATACATCAGGTACATTTACATATTTAAAATATGCATATCATTCTAATAATATAAATAAATAAGCGTTAACTAGAGCGTCTCTTTCAGGTAGACAATGGGTTAGCAGTTTGTAAAACTTAAGTGTAAGAAAAATTACATCTTCCGTTTTATTGTCTGGTGTATTATATTAAATTCAAATTCAAAGTTTCTTTATTTTTGTAAAATACATGCATAGAATAATACATTTGCTTTTGCACAAGTTTAAAATAAATATACATTTGTACAATATTGTTTTTTACTCTAAATAATCCTCACAGGATGATTCCTGTGCGTGAGGATGAGCCTCTACGTAAAAGTACTATGTAGTTATAAACAAAGGAAATTGTTCTTACATTTTAATACAATTGGTTACACACTTTACAAAAACAGTTGAATTTTTTTATACTAATTTTCTATACTGTATGCTAAAATGCTAAAACTATTCTATTATACTAATGAGACACTTGGGAGACTTGGATTTAACCTGACACATTCACACTCACTCCCATTCATTTATACCGTTACACACGTTCGCTCTATTTGCGTGTTGGCCGACTACACCGGAATTTCCGCCTCGTTATCGGTAAACAGTTCTTATCGGTTGTTCTGTATTGTCCTACCTTGTCTCTGATTCATTTGGTTTGTTTTTGAAACCTTTGCTATAAACTGTCTGGTGGGGAGATTTTGGAAATAAATAGTGAGAGTAATAGATGAACATGTTGTAGAAAATGTCTTATACAGTCTTGGCATACGTATCCCCAGATTTCGTGACGTTCTCGTGTTGTGTCCATGTTCAACGGGTCGAAAATGTTACCTGAGTTTTGTACATGTAAGTCAAATTGTCCGTACATATAAAGCTGTGTACGTCAAATACGTTCATGTCCTTAAAGACCGCTCCAGACGAGTAACGTCTGGGTTTCTGAAGTGCTGCTTTAATAATGGCTTTTTTTGAGTCACCAAAGGGTTGCAAATATGACTCATAAGCTCCAGGCTACTATACCTCCTTCTATTATTGATTGGGCATACGCAAAATATGTGGCTCGGATCTCGTTCATATCAATTTCACTCAACTGTTTAAATGCATAAATGAGTTTCCTTAGCTTATTGTTGATAAAGCTATAATATGCTTGTTCCAGGTTAATTTGCTATCAATAATCACGCCTAGGTATTTGCACGAACTAACCATTTCTATTGTGTTAGCTATGTATATTGTTTATGTTTCCACAAGTGCAACTTTATACAATTAATTATATCTACCGGATCCCTTAATGATAATGGTACGCATTTTGTTTTGGAAACATTTAATGTCAAAGACATTTTGGTCAAACCATTGCTTTACTACCACCATATCGCCTGTTAGCAACTAATACGCTCCAAGAAAAAACTTTCAAAAGTTGCACAATCGTCAGCAAAAAAGATACATTGATCCACTAATCTTGATTTTGGCAAAATTTATGTAAAATTAAAAATAGTAATGGACCTAGAGTACTTCCCTGAATAACGCCGTAATCTATGGTTGTATGATCGCTATTGGTACCATTTATAGTTACAAATTGTTTGCGATTAGTTTCAGTAAACCATTGGGTGATTTATTTCTAATGCCACAAAAGCTAATTTTGAATTAAAATAGTTCTGTCTACTGTATCAAATGCCTTAGACAAGTCAAAACTAGCATACAACGTTTACTGGCGCTAATCGCTTTGTTTATATCTTTGGTTGGATCAAGAGCGTTGTTGTACCTTGATTTCTAAAACCGTTGATTGACTGATAAAATGTTATGTTCTTCTAAATAAACTGTCAATTGGTCTTTAATGATTCTTTAATAACACTTTTATAAATACGCTAAGCAAAGAGATAGGGCGGAAATTCACTTGTTCGTTACGTCGTTAGCCTTATAGGGAACTTACCTTTGCGATTTTTAATGTATCAGGAATTCTTGCTTACTTATGCTTAGATTCACTATATATGTAACATGGGTTTATTAGATATTATTAAATATTAGTTTTATTGCTTGTTAAGATCTTGGTAGCAGTGTGGTGTATTGACCATTGTAGTGTGTGTATGAGTTGAATATTTTAATATAATGTGTTAGAATAGAAGCTACACACTGATGATGGGTTTGATTCGAAATGTACATCTGTACGAAGAATCTACATAGGATCTACAGGCACAAAGGTAACTTGTAAAGTGGAGTTATTGTATTAAATCAAACGTATCTCAAGGGGTTTAGGTTAATTTATTCCAGTTTCAGACTTCAAGTTAAACTTTCAGGTCTAATTTGAATCGGTCAAATATAATCTTCAATTTATTTGTCATATCATACTATCTAAATAGCAAGAGAAAGCATACAGAATCTTCCCCTACCAAGTTTCACAACTATCCTCCCAACTATTTTTCAAACCTCCTCCGAAAATGAATATTTCTGTTGTGTGTGTGCCGAGGTGAAAGCCAGGACGAAGAAGAAGAAGACATGATAAATGGAGTGAGAGCATTACAATAAGCTGCTTGAGGTGGCCTGGGCAGGATTAGGCCCACCTGGCCCTGGCTTCAGTAAATCTACAGTTTAGTAACATCAACACTCAGTGCCCACTTGGACTCGTTCTGGTTATCAATATAAATTCCTACCAGGTGTGTGAAAAGTACGGAGATCTTTCAAAGCTAGATAAGCAAACCAAATGTTAGACCAAACATCATGAAAGTCTCCTGAATGTTTGGCGAGAGGGACGGTCAGGCAAGAGGTCGATAGCAAAGTTTTTAACGAGAGCATATGGCTTGTTGCACTTTAAAAAGAGGTATCAATAAATGTAACAGTGCTGTAAATGCCCTTAAACTACATTTGTTTGTGCCCTAATTATTTCTTTGATTGCGTCGATTGCCCATTTCCCATCTAAAACTCACTGTAAGGTCAAAACAAATCCAAATTGAAACAGGCTTGTACACTGGTACAAATTTTAATTTTAACAAAATAGTCACTTTTAGAGTTCAAAGGTTTGGGGCTATGGGTAACCTATATATTTGTTTGTTAATCTTCGATTCAAGACACATTCCAGGTTTTAAGGTGAAAATGGGATGAACAGTGAGTGTGATGAGTGTTTTGATGGCTGATGAGATGCATTCTTGTTACAAACTAGAGCTGAGTGTTCCCCAGATTGCGTTATTAGTTAATATCCCATCAATTACCCATGGAATGGACTAGCAGCTTAACGTGATTTCCTAACCACGGGGAGTGGCCATCGTTAAACAGTTATTACTGCAGCCCCGAAAATTGAAGCCGGGCCGCTTTGGCGCGGAGCATGCGCTACTACTAAATAATCACTAACCGTAATATACATTTAGTATACATTTATTTAGCTCAGCGTGTATCTTTTAATTTTTACAACGTACTGTCGAGTCAAAACGAGTCTAAAGCAGATCTAATCATATTATTACCTGCTTACTTTATTCTAATTTTAAATATCTACCAGCTGCTTTACAAGAAACACATTCAAATCTACGGATTACCAACACAAAGAAGCTGCCAGGGTCAAAGTTTACCCAACATTCCCAACGTTGCTATTCACGAACGTCACCTCGTCCAAACAGTTGATTGCCAAGCGTTGGGTCTAAAAGCTCGTAAAATACAACGTCTACATTGTAAACTGGGCGGAATGAATGGAGCTAAGCCCGAACCTGCTTCGGGAAGCACGAAATTGGAGAGAAATAATGTAGAAGTGGAGGGGCTGTGAGCGTGTCCGCGCATAGGTATCTGCGAGCCAGACCTCGCACCTCGGGTAGGTAAATATTGAGCAGCCTGCGCCTCTCCCGCCTCTCAGAACGAGACAATCATCTCCTTTGTACAATGTAGGGACAGTTTCATTTCAAATGTAAGTGTTACGTGTACGTTTCAAGTTGATTGATGAATAGAGGCTGTTTGCGAAAAGTTGTATAGAAAGATGGTTTGGTGTTTATGTTTCACTCGCAGTTATAAAGTTACTATGAGTGTGGGGTCAAATTTCTTTACAACCGCGTGTATATACGTATAGGTTCCACTGGGTGCTTTGATACTTTGCGTTTTAAGCCTAACCACTCTTAGGGTGGATATGGGATTGTGGTGAGTGTGATGAGTGTTTTGATGGATGATGAGATCCAAAAGTCTTGTTACAAACTAGGGCCGATCGTTCCCCAGATTGGGCATTAATTATTAGCCCAATGACCAATGGAATGGACCTTTCCGAACCACGGGGTAGTGCCATCGTGAAAATTTCACTGCAGCCGAAAATCGAACCGGGCCGATTTGGTGCGAAGCACGAACTTTACCACTCAGCTATGGCCACCCCAAGCAAGCAGTAATACTATTTTAATACTATTTGCATAGTTAAGGTCAATGTATTTTTCTCTTTAATCAAAATGATAGAAAGGTTTTACAAAATCTCAACTAAAGGTTCATCCACCCATAACTGTTGCCGAATAAATACTGTCCAATGTGAAATCAAGATTTATGAATCTTTTACGAAAGTTATGTCCAAACAAAAACAGTATTATCAATAAAATACTTGCCTAGATGCTAAATGTTAGCATGCCTTCACTTTGCAAGGTCAATTACACAACAGTAGGTTGGGTATGTAACATTAAACGTGCGAATTCTCGGGAAGGCAAGCAGTTCTAAGTAGGCTGCGCACAAGGACACAACTGCGAGATCTGCTTTCTGACCGACTGACTGTCAAGTCACGAGTGCCCTTGTTTGTAAACACTTGACCACTCCACATCAGATCAGCTGACCTTATAACACCTCTGTACAGCTGACCTGCCACTATAGTCTACTGTTCCTGACAACACCTATGTGCGTGTACCTAGACACAACTGCAGAGATCTGCTTTCTGACCGACTGACTGTCCAAGTCACGAGTGCCCTTGTTTGTAAACACTTGACCACTCCACATCAGATCAGCTGACCTTATAACACCTCTGTACAGCTGACCTGCCACTATAGTCTACTGTTCTGACAACACCTATGTATGCGTGTAGGCCTATGACACAACTGCAGAGATCTGCTTTCTGACCGACTGACTGTCCAAGTCACCAGATTGTTTACCATTGACAATCAGATCAGTGACTTGCACCTCTGTACAGCTGACCTGCCATATAGTCACTGTTACAGCACTGCTATGCGTGACCTTCCACAACTGCAGAGATCTGCTTTCTGACCGACTGACTGTCCAGGTCACGTGCTTGTTTGTAAGCACCACATCAATCAGCTGACCTTATAACACCTCTGTACAGCTGACCTGCCACTATAGTCTACTGTTCCTGACAACACCTATGTGTGCGTGTAGGCTAACACCTGCAGAGATCTGCTTTCTGACAAAGTGACTGTCAAGTCACGAGTGCCCTTGTTTGAAAGCATTGACCACTCCACATCCAAGATCGGCTGACCTTTCACCTCTGTACAGTGACCTGCCACTATAGTCTACTGTTCCTGACAACACCTATGTATGCGTGTAGGCCTGACACAACTGCAGAGATCTGCTTTCTGACCGACTGACTGTCAAGTCACGAGTGCCCTTGTTTGTAAACACTTGACCGCTACATCAGATCAGCTGACCTTATACACCTCTGTACAGCTGACCTGCCATAGTCTACTGTTCCTGATAACACCTATGTATACAAGTACTTCACAGTGATTTTCCATCTAAAAGTAGCATTTGCTGTTCAGTTACAGAACTGCATGACTTGCTCAGTTTACAGCGCGTGTACGCAAAACTTGTGCGTGTAACTTTAGAATGACACTCTCCGTGATTCTAAAGTCACGTCAAACTAACTATTCATTTCATTGGTCGTTGGGTTATTTATTAATGACCCACCCAAGAACAGTCGGCCCCTAATTTGTGACTAGGCTAACCCTCTTCATCCATCTATCAACACCATTCATCTCATTGTTTTCATTAAAATGTTACTATTTGTTCATCGTTTGTTTGGATCTGCTTGTAGCCCTATCACTTCAGCAATTTAGTTGGATTACAGTATAAACAATTATTAGTATCCTGTAATATTTAATGTCACCATGTATATTTTATTGTTATGGCTTGCCTTTCATAAATAAATAAATAAATTAAAATATCATCGTTGGTCGATGCCTAAATTAATTATCACGTTGTATGTAATAGTCAATGTACGCAACTCACCTTTATAGTAGATAAGTCCATGATAGTACTAACCAAAAAGAATACAATCTAATATATTTATGTTATGTTTTATGTATGTAGAAAACATAACAAGCTGTTCAGTTGCTTCTAAGGTATGTTCTGACCGGTCGTACTCTCCTGCCTGGTTCTGTGTGATTGTCTGCTAGTGTTTATTTGTGAAACTGCGATGTCGTTGTCGGTTGCGTGTTGCCCGAGCTTGATGACAGTTTAATGATAGCTTATCACATCCTCGCTGCACAACCGCTCACCCCCAGCCTTCCAGCTGCCCTGTGTGACCATCGTTGTTCTCTCATTGTCCACCGAGCTTGTGTTGAGTTTCATATCTGATGATTGTTAATGATTGTTCTTTTGTAGAGACGAAAGAGCAAATTTTGACCCGAAATTCAAAAAGCAATCAAAGCACACCGGGAAAATCCTCTAAAAGTCAGCTTCTCTTTGTCAATGCAACGCTACTCCGCACGTGTTACTAAGACCTCAAAGCAAACGCTTGAATGAAAACAATGACACTAACCACCTTTAGTCCAAAATTACAATCTTGAGATTTCCATAAGGCTAGTGCTAAAAGTTGTAATCACTAGCGACGGATAAACATCAGCGTATTTGATATAAGTTAGTTTAATTATGAAAACCAATTATAAATTTATTATTTTATACACTGCAACTTACTTTTTGAACTTACCTCGTATTAACCTTCCAAACTTTAAAATAATACAGATCTTGTACTCAAATATAAATTTTAAAAATTAAAATTGTTTTGCCGACAGTGTTCATTTCCTAAATTAAAATTTTAGTCACAGTCAAAGTTTATTTTACACGAAAACAAGTAACACCATTTGTCTACATTCCCACAAGGACCAATTATTTTTTACAAGGGCTAAATATTAGTCGGAATGAAGCTAAAAACTAACCATAAAGTAAAAAAGTCTGTTATTTGGCAATAATTTCTCAGGAAACACGATTGCGTACCAATCTACAGATTGGCCTGAGTCCCAAGGCAGGCCGGCGCTTGTTGCCTGTCGAATTCAGCCTCAGGGCTCGCGCTATTCCACGTCCATCACGTGATCTGACAGGAGCTGCGCCGTTCAGACACCTTATACACTTGCCGTTTGTCAAATTTGGTTTATGAGGGGCTCATAACGGACCTTGATGGGCTGGCCTGACCCAGTGAGTGGGGCAGCCATAAAATCCCCTCTATGAATTTTAAGTGATTTATATCTATTGATTAGTAGTTTGTGTCGGAAATGAGATTAATGGCGAATGGAATTGGTGGTAATGTGTTTGCTGTATTATACTTTACGAGGTTTTCCTGTTCAAAATATAACGGTGCAACATCAAGCTAGATACAAGGAGTCATCAGAATATGATAACTGTAGGAAATAACTTAGTTATCAGCACTAGTAAAATTTGAAATTCTTAAGGGCGACAAAAAAAGCTATTCATGGTCGGTGTCACAATTATTGTAATCTAGCTCCTCCGTTCACACCGCTTCAAAACATCATTATAATTTGCTTGAAATATTTCGAATTTCTGTGGAATACCATTTTCAGTCACTGATTGGCTGCAATTGAGCTACTGTTGTCTGCTATCCGTCATACCTGATGGCATACCTGATCTAACCGACGGTTTGGGAGCTTTGCCACTAATAGCAGACAGCAAATAATGACTGTAGATGGTACTCCACAGCGAGACTGAAATATCTCAAGCTAATTATTATGAGTTTTGACGCAGTGTAAACCGGAAGAACTAGATTATAAAACACTAAATTTGCATGTCACAGCCTGGGTTATTAAAACAAAGTAAAATTACCCTAGTTAAAATCGCATTGACGATATTTAAATTAGACTCATGAGCTCTGACTAAACGAAACCATTGTACTTCTAAATCTATTGTGTACACCCCCTATATGAAACAATAACTTCAATTTCCTCCCACAATAGCTCTTGCAACCCTAATTTCCACAACTAACTTAGCCTGGTCATCAAAATCAATATTCGTTTGAAGTGCATTCATATTGAATTAGCCGGATTGTCTGGTCCCCTCGCCTCCGGGAGATGAAGGGGTTGATGCCGCATATGCCGCATGCTGCGACCAAGCACCTCGCAGCTGTATGCGGCAGTATCGTGTGTCCAGCATATGCAGCATATGCGGCGTGAAGGGGTAGCCACCTGCGGCGTGCGGACATATGCAGAGTACGTTGGAAGCGGTTAGATATATTTTTTATACTTGTAGGTCGGAATAAATCAAATACTTTTAGCGGAAACATATTTCAGTTTATATAATCTAGTTCTTCCGGTCCACACCGCGTCAACATATCATCATAATTTGATGACATATTTCGGTTTAGCTGTAGAGTACCACATTCAGTCACTGATTGGATGAAACAGTGACTGAATATGGTACACCTATAGTAGGCGAGACCGAAATATTTCAAGTGAATTATAATGACGTTTTGCCGTGGTGCGAACTGGAAGAACTAGATTGATCATAGGTGTGACACTCGACACGAAAGCCTAAGAGTTATACTTCAGTTAAATAACAATCGTCAAAATTATTGAGCCAGATCAAAAACTATTTCAAACATACAGTGTGTAAATTCATTCAACTTCATTAATTCAAATTGTTCCTCCTTAGCTCAATGGTTCATGCGATTTTTTCATATGTCCCAGCTATTTGCAAATAACCCGTTTAAGCTGTAAAATGCTTCTGCGAGCCAAGCGGATTTAATCTTACAACCACGTTTAACCGCGTTTTAAAATATAAAAATGCCAATATCAAAATAACAACAAGATCAATTAAAATTGAATGTTTGCATGTTGTTCTATATTTATTTTTAAACCTTTTCCATGTGGTCTTCACCGACAAGTTCTGTGTAACTAAATTGGAAATAAAAAATTAAAAGAGAATCAAATCAAATTAAACTGCCTTTGGTCTCGGGGCACTTTTGGTAACTTGTTGACGAAGTTAACAAGCCTGCGAGGGCAAACTACCGTTCTGTATCTCCCAGAAGCTAATATTTTCTACAGGGTGTCACAAAAATGTGTAGCGCGCTATGCAGAACTGGGTTTTACATACAAAAGTAAGTAGAAAATATCCAGTAACATTTTTTTATCAGCCATTTTGTAAACTTTTGAAAATAATTAAAAATTTAAAATCCCTTTGAGATATTTTTGTGAAACTTTGTATAAACCTTAATTGTTTTCTAATAATATTTTACACATATTTGTTCTAACTTCTAATTTTTCTAAATTTCAAAATGGCGGTCATTAAAACCTTCAAAATCAAATTAAATCAAATTAAAATGAATTTAACTTTGAAATTTTAAATGACACCATTTTAAAATGTAATAAATAAAAGATATTTTTGGAAAATGTTATTAGGAAACAATTAAGGTGTATACCAAGTTTCACAAAAAGATCTTAAAGAATTAGAATTATTAATTATTTTAAAAATTACAAAATGGCAGATTACGGTTAAACTAAGCCGAAATAAAAAACATGTTCCCGGAAATTTTCGACTTACTTTTCAAGTACCGGCATGTAAAATTCGGTTCTGCATAGCGCGCTACACATTTTTGTGACACCTTGTATATTGTAGGCCCTTAGTAGCTTGTCAACCCACTTGTGTGTTAAATATGTAAATTTCAAAAACGTATATATTCCTCGTCTTCTCCACTTGCCTGTGTCTCCTAAATCACTAAGTCTCCATCAGCTAGAACAATGCATTACCAAGGCCGAGGTAGAGATGAGCATTGACCAGCTGCTCTGGCTCGGGACCTCCTCCGACAGCAACACCTGCCCTCAGTCAGCTGGGAGATGCTCCAGACCACAGATAATGCAGGGTTTCTTTCTCAACCCCCATCACATCACATCGCATCCCAATCTGCTGTTTAATATTTATAACACAGCACACGGAAACACAACTGCTCTTTTCCTGAAATTTGGGGTGACTTCCTATTTCGTAGATAATTGTAGGCCGATTACTGCTTTCTCTTTTTGTCTTTTTGGAGCACATCACTGAGAAAACGTGTGATTTCTATTCTCTCTATTACTTGTGATATGTGAAATAGTGGATTTATAAGGATAAATTGAAGATTGAGTGGTAGAAAGGGCTTCTAGTTCTAGCTTTATCCTGACTCTTTGTTTGAAGTTTATTGTTGACTATGGTAGAACTTTTGAAGTTGAAATAATAATCTTGACACAAAAAAGACGATGGAAAGTATCCGTAATAATATTTCAACCTAAGTTTATCCTGAATTCGAATGTCTTTTGTGCCCAAGTACGAACAAAACCAAGAACAGAGGGAGACAACGAGGGAAATATATAAATAGCTTTGGAAAGGGACTCTACAGAACTCAACAGAAAGATACTAAAAAGAAGTCAGCAGGACAATAGGTTGAGACTTAGGGCAGCTTGGGTTCAAATTGAAGGCGCAGAAAACAGTAGCCTAGAAAAATATACTCTACTGTAATACTGAATGTGACGATTCCCTTACCCTTATGACCCCAGTAAACAAGCAAACCCTCCCTCCAAGCTCAAACCTTTCGCAACCCAAGCGGCAAAATTAAGCACACTTATGAGCAAACCAGACAGAGACTTATGCGCAGACTGATTGGTGAGAAATGGGACGAGATATAACAGGTTATCACACACACACACACATAAACACAGTGGAGGATGAATGAAAGTGAGAGTTGTGTGTGTGGGATGAAAGATGAGGCGCAGGTTTCACGAAGTATCAACAACATCAAGGACATGATGACGCAACCAGGACACTTGCTGCGAAACCAGAAGAGTGTGTCAGAGTCACTGCAGAGGCCGGTGACCGAGTTGAAGCTAATCATGGACAAGTGCTGAAAGTAAAAAACTTTGGTGAAAATTACTAATTTCGCAAGCTTTTTGCTTTGATCGAGTCTATTCGTCGTCATTTGTTTAGGACATCACTATCTATCCGTGGACTTCAAATTAAAAGACCGAACATTACGTTGACAATGACCGATGTGTTTAGCATGGAATTAAGTTACAACACTCGACACTAAAAGCACAGACAAATGAAGAGTCCATTAGCCTATGCTAAAAGATTTCATGGACAAGAATTGTCGACCACAATAGCGTCTTTTGGAAAGAGCTCATCGCAAGGGATTCACCGAGAAGAACCTGTAAAATATGATCTTGGAAAAGAAAATAAAGCTGTGATGGAGCTGTAGATACTTATGCAAGACGTTTTACACATTTCTTTGATTGAAATAACGTAAGTTATAATTTAAAGATAATCGGAAATACCGCCCTGGAATGGTCACTCCCCGTGGCTCGGTTGTTACGCTAAGCCGTTGATCCATTCCATTTGTCGTAGGGTCAATCGCCAAAACTAGGGAACAACCAATTCTGGCTTGTATGTGAGTACACCTTATCATCCATCAAAACACTCGTCACAATTAATATCATTCCATAAAACACCCTCTAAGAGTGGTCGGTGTCTCAAATCAAAAGTATAATTTAAAGAAATACCGATTTGAGACTGAGAATAAGTAGCTGAAGACGCCGATCGACAATGTAAGCTAAGAGAGTTTGAAATATTTGTGTGGACATTTTACCAGCGTTTGGTGAGCAAGAGGTTCAAGATGTTTCGAGATATTTGATTTGGTTCTGAGTACAGGTGAAAGGTTCTGAATACCTGAAAAATAATCGAGAAATTACTATAGATCATCATCAGTCATGTTCTAAATTGTTTTATTTCAAGCTTCTTAACATCAAATTACACACAAGACCAAAGTTCTTGAAATACTTTGAGAAATGAGAAACATATCAGCTGCAGCTAATGTAACTGTATCTAAATGAGCTAAACGATGCCTCATTACACTTAGGAGTTCTACACGCGTCAGTTGACATTTGAAGCTGCATCATTGATTGGTCGTGTGCCAGTGATTGTCTCTGGAACCTGTCTGCCAGGATGATGGTGACTCGGTGACAGTTATGTCCCCGGAATGCAAGTGCAACTCTCTGCTATAGAACTATGGACGACTGGTTACTGGTTAACCGAGATAAGGACTTGGTTACCTAACTTCTTGCTAGCGACCCCATTCCGACCTGTCTACTGTCTAGTGTCTAGTGTCGCCACACACACGACTCTTGCTCATTGCTCCTTGCTTCTTGTCTTGTTCACTTAGTTTATATACGTTAATAACTACAGTCTGTGGAAATGTGATATAAAGCATTGATCAACATGCTGGCAACTGAAATCGGGTGGACATAGGGCATGGAGGCGGTGCTTCCATGATACGGCCGGCTGTGGCGCTGCGTTCGGACGGTTTTCAATGGACCGTGGTTTCGCACAGTTAATGATGGTCACAGGTTATCGCCTCCCGGTTAAATCGAAGGTCAATTAAGTTGCGGCGTAAACCTTATTCAATATAATCAATGACACCAAAACCAAATTAGCGTTCGTTGAACAGGTGTTTCAAAGTTTGTTGTGAGCACCTCGTCGCACATGTGAAGTTCTCATACCGACTGCTTCGGGTGCCGACACCGCTAACTTCTATGGTTTGTAGAAAAAGAACTTACCTGGATTTTCTGGCACTACTTGTGCATTTAATTTTGACGCCTCATTTCTGAACATCAAATCAGTTTCTGCAATTGGAATCTAAGTTAAAATGAAGTCAGGTTGGTTCAAATTGCAATATGAAGTGGTAACCATTGACCTGAACGAATACAGGTCTCTGACACGGTCATTACCGTGATTGTGGAATATCTTGTGACCGTTCACCGGATACGCTACCCGCCGTGCAGTAACGGGAAAAGTAGCCTGAAGAAATCGCCATCCACTCTACTGTCATTCAAAACTGGATGATTATTATACGACCCTATCTGAAAAGACTTCATATGGATTAATTTAACTGCATTTTTAAATTGACCCTAACGTAGTTAAACGTAGCGATGCGAGACTGCCCCCACTAGGATGCGTGTTGTGGCAGCTCAATTGAATGAAGTGCCGCTAAAATTGGTTATTCCCGGCATGCCGATAACGTTGCTTTTCACGATGACCTATCGTGGTTTGCAATGGTAAACAGTCAAGTTTCATCAATGGGCTTAACGAGAACAGTCATTGATTGCTGCTGGGAACTGCCTAAATGTAGCTTTCTTATTCACCTCGGTTGATTATCTTGAGTTAAATTTTGAGTGGTAAACAATCATTTGATAAATTTTGTACTTCAATAGGTGATCGGTAAACACATATTGGGTTCCAATTGAAGGTGCAGAAAACAGTAGCCTAGAAAATATACTCTACTGTCATACTGAATGTGATGATTCCCTTAACCTTATGACCCCAGTACATGGAAAATTCCTTTTGGCATTTAAGAAAAACGTACTTCCCTCGGATGCGGGGATTAGAAGGATATGTTTTGTAATTTTTGCATTGAAATATTGAATTATTATGGCTTTCAAAATGGAAAACAAATTTTAAAATTAGCAATCCCTACTTACTACACAGTCACTACAATGAAAATTTAATTTGATTCCCCTCAAACTTCTTTGTTAGTAAAATATCGGTTGACTGTTGGATATATTTTGCAAACAAGTTTCCTAGGATCGGACACGAGTTACTCTATATACCATAGGTAGGCGTCAGACTGTATGAGTGGTAGACTTAATCCACATGAACACAATCACCTATATTACAATAACGACACGGTTTTATTCGATTACTTGCTCGTATGTACTCGAGGCCTCGATAGGTGATAAACTAGCGCCGTCCAATCAAAGCGCGCCATTAGTCCAGGGAAAGGTCGAGTCTAGACGTCTAGTGCGATCACGTGACCAGTGGTGGGGGGAGCAGGGGGAAGGTAAATGAATTGTCAACGTAGTGTAGAGAATGGGTAACGGAGCTTGAGGCTTGTGTGGTTGCATAAGTACTATACAGTAGGTTTACACTGTGCTGTCAACTAGCCACGAGAACACACATGTAGTGCTTGCCAGTGGAGTAGCCAGAACTTTGAGATGGCGGGATTCTAAAACCAAGGCAAGCTTTAAGAGCCTGAACTACTGGGAATGTAGGAGCATGATGGAATGAGGGAATTGAGTGGCCTTTCCGGAAAATAAGCTGAATTTGGATGCGAAATTTGTTAAATTGTGCTTTAGAGGTCATTTAATAAAAATCGGTTGATTCCTTAAGAGTGCATTAGTGATCGTTACCTTGAATTTCGTCCCATAAGAGCAATGTAAAAACGTGCATTTTCTTGAGACACCTCACGCTTTCAGTTTTGATCAGATTTTTATGAATTAAACCTTTTTTAAGAGCAATAAATATTTTAGTGACTCCGCTGAGCCGAATTTCTATTTTCTAATTTATTAAACCGTGACATAAGTAAAAAAATTAAGAAACGTTGTATTTGAATTTGTTGTTTGTACGTTTAAACTAATAAAATTTTCAAATAAGTGGCCAATGGAGACACTGCAGTACCATTATCATCTTTCAAATAAACGTATTTCAAAAGATCTAATGAAAATTGTGGGCGTGAAGTGTTTCAAGAAATGCTTGCTTTTACATTGTTCTTATGAGACAAAAACAAAATGGCCGACAGGTACTGTGCACTGTAGTAAGTAAGTCCACCTTGGCTAAGCCCCTGAACCTTGCAGGATAGGTACTCAGGGTGTTGTCGTGAGCAGCGACACATAATGTGCAACGGCTGTATTGACTTGATATTGAACTGAACTGCACATGTACCGAGACACTATTTACATAACTAGACAAGAGGCCGGCGAGTCGGAAATTATTGTAGGTCATAGTCATTTTCCTTACATGGATCTCGTAGACATGTTTTAGCTTGAATTTATTTTAAGGTTGATTACATTTGTGTCGATCTATACAGAGATAGATATAACTGAGGATTAAGGAAACATGAACCCATAAATTGTTGTTAGGTCTTTGGTTATTCAGAACCAAGTGTTTTACAGGTGTGTTTCATTTTCTGCATCAACTGAAAATGTTCTCTCGATTGCGGACTTTTTCACTTTTGTTCGTCTTATGGGATACTATGACAAAGCGTAGTAGCCAGGGAGAATGTGAACATGAAATATGTATTTACTAATGAAAATATAAGCGTAAAAAGTATATCTTGACAGTGAGAAAAACTTTGGATGAATGAACAGTTATACCGGACCTTTACTCGTATGTGAGTCGGAAATCTCACTTTTTAGGCGATTACACAGTAGACATTTCAACTACATCACCTTACGAGTAATAAACAATGATTTTATTTCACTAAACCGGTAAACCGAGAACTTCTGAGTGTCGAATAAAACTTTAAAAGTTAAAACTGCCAAAAAAAGAAAGGTAAGCTGGACGAAGTAGACTCCGGTATTCTAAGCCTACTACGTAGTCCATGAAGGACGTATAGTTCTAGTCTAGACCACTAAATAAAGAAATACACTTTATTAATTATTTTTAATGAAAAATATTTTAGAAACTATATACAAATATAACGTATAATAAATTGCACAAGTTATCAATGCATTTAGGTATAGTAAAATGCAAGAGATTAAGTAGTAAAGAGTAAGTAGCTCATAATCTTAATCTTTACGAAGCGTACGTATTTTTTATTGCAGTTTACAAAGAAGCTCTCTTTAACTTTATCGCAATAAACTTACCGTAAAATTCTATGCAATATACTCGTACACAGTGTCCCAAAAAACTGACAACCTTGAGAACTAATAAAATGTCGTTGGGTACACATATATAATCTTTGAGATTACTCAACGGTAGAGGAACTCAAAACATAATTTATAAGCATCAGCTGATCCATAATTGACACTCGAAGCTTCAAGTTCCAAAAACATTACCTACCATAAGGTAAACATCATAAACGTGCAAGAGAAAGCTCAGTGTGTTAAAAGGTGCATCAAAACAAAATGAGATATTTTTTTGCAAATGAGATTAAGGACTCGCTATGGTCGACATCGTCCATCAAGAAACACCATACAGCCCGGTAAGTTGATGCTCAATGGACGCATTAAACCTTTGAAAGGTAATGGTAGGCCTAAGCTCCCAGTTGATGTTGTTCAAAGGTGCAACCATCATTCCTCCGTAGTCCTTAGAAGAATATTGCACACTCCCGGACATAGCATGTGATATTTTGTCTGGGCTTTATAGATATAGGACCTGGCTTATAGGACAAGTCTCCAATATTCAAGAATAATGATTGAGAATTAATCAAGCCTTCAGAAACATTACAGATGAAATGCGGCATAGAGTGTGGTCAGAGCTAGATACCCGCATTTACTATTCTTTTGCTAACCACGGGAGCCATGGTGAAATTTTCAAATGAAGTACGAGTAATATCCAGAAAAACTTAGAATATGTGTGTTATTTTACATTTATTAAAATTTATATACGCCTGTTAATAAAAAGTTTACACTGCAACAAAGTTGTTCAGTTTTTTTTTGGACACGGTGTATTATTTATTTATATTTCAAACATTATTAATGTACTGTGATTCTAAAGTCTGCCTATACTGAAATGTTCAAATCACTCAAACTCGTTGATCTCACTGATTATTCAACTAACTAAAAGAGTCAAACGTGTATTAAAGGTGTATATTAATCAATAATTTGTAAGGTGCAGCAGCAAAGTGACGTGACTTGTGTTGGATTAAAGGCTGTGAAGCGTGTATAAATATAGCGTGCCCGTCATGGGAATGTCGTGACGTACTTGTTCCCGGGGTTAACTTCTACCGGGTTTTTATTGTAGTCAGTCGGATACATAACGCCGCTGAGTACGTAAATAAAGCGAGATAAATGATCAAATCCACATTGTGATCTTATTTCATTGACTGTGCGTTTCGCAATATATATATATTTACTTTTCTCATCTTATTTTTATTTTGTTGAGAGGTCAAAGCTTCATTGTTATGTTAGAAGAAACCAAAAGAAAATACTGTATTAAAATTTTCTTTCGTCCACCTGGCAAGGATCATGCGACTGTGTGCTAGTAGAAATCGTTTCAGGAGATCTAGCTGACGATCGCCATACGTGTAAAACGTGGTATGTAATTGAATAGGTATTAACGGATCTGTGGCGGATTGGCATCGCACGCGACTCCGGAGTTCATCTCTCCGGTGGCGCGGGCTCGTTCCCGCAGTCACCACAATTTGTAAAGTGACAATGCAGTAACGCTAGGTAAAGGACGAGGTGTTTGGCAGAGAGGGCTTTATAGTCCTAACTTCACCTCGGTAAACATGACAAACCTTTATTCGTTTGTTTATTTGTCATTAAACAATACCACGAATGAGAAAAAGTGTATATAAGTTTCTTAAATAAGGTCTTAAGAACTATTTCTTCTGACTTTAATCACTAATTTCATAAAAACTAAAAGACATATTGAAAAAAAATAAAACCGGCAAACCTAGATAATATGTTTATTTTTCATTTAAGTGTTGTTTTGACAAAATAGCATCAATAATAACGTCTCTTGCGAATCTCTGCAACAACGCGCTCCCTAGCTAGTAGAGCCTTAAACTACCTACTTAGCATACATTTAACTAAGTCAGCCCGCCGCTTAGGTAGCGTTTGCGCCACCAGATGGAGCAGAAACACGTCAGTCGTGAAGGCCGGTGCCATTAGAATCACTTAGGGTGATGTACACTGCGCACTGCACTGCGCAGGTCATGCTCATCCCATGCCCTCGCCCACTGCACACAGAGTAGAGTATTGTATGGTAATGTCACCCGTGGATCTGTGGGTTACCCACTTCTCGGCTCGGGATAAGTCAATCTCTCCGCCTCACACTGCGCATCCGTCACTGCGCATCCTACGGCGCATACAGGGACCCTGCGTGGTTACTAGGCATGCGCACTGCGCAGTTGACACTTGCGCATTGCTTAGCTCTTGTCTGACTAGTGACTGTATGGACGTTGATTCATTGATAAATACAGCATTAAAAAAACGTGTTCAGCTTGATGATTTGTAGTTTTTACGTGTATTTTTATCATCCTGCAACAAGCCAATAATAAATTGAAACTAGTCTTATTTCCTGCTAGCTGACACTGTATTGACAAAATAATCTCAACAAAACGTTGACCACTCCCCGTGATTCGGAAGTCACGATAGTCCATTCCATTGGTCATTGGACTATTAGTTAATTATCCATCTAGGGAACATCCGTAAGATTATACGGTACTAGTTTGTAACAAGGCCGAACTAGTTTGTAACAATGTCCTAGTTTGTAACCTCATCACCCATCAAAACTCTCATCACATTTACCATCACCCCCTCTAAGATTGGTCGGCAAAGTATTAGGACCTGTGATGATATTCGGTCATGGTTTGATTATTTTAGATGAGCTAATGTTCAATGTCTCCCCAGCTGATAGCGTTAGCTCTCTTATTGTTTATTAAGTTAAGCAAGGACTACAAAATTCACGATAACAATATAATAGGTCTAAAATAACACGAAAGTGCATATATAGAAAAGTAATATACAATCCAAGTATCAAAATCCATTCTAAGTATACCAAACATATTTATTGTCATAGTACAACATTTTTTTGTGTGGACAAACAAAAAAATTAAGAGAAAGGATAATATAACACAAACAAAACAACTAATATACTTAGGTAAAACCACTGTTGAAGTGATGAACCAATATTGGCAATACATGTCCATCGTCGAAATTTAAGTGCTGCAGTTGAAAAGTAAATGGCTTTGTTTGAGATTTTGTGTTGAGGTAATTGACGATCATTAAAGAGGTTTAAAGTTTACATGAAATCTACTTTAGAGTGGTTTGTGATTAGCGGTTCTATTTGCTCAAAAATATACTAAAACTTATTTTGAGGATTGGGGACGTATTCCTTTGATAGGTTAAATCAGTTGAATACTTTTTCAAAGTATATGATTCCTGTGACCAGAGTCTAAGAAACTTCACGTCAACTACAACATGTCAAAACTCGCGACTTTTAATAAAATTATAAATAAATTACCTTTACAGAGGTTTGTAGTGTGTAAATGTACTATGTAAAGTATTTTAACGTCGTCAATGTATCGTGCTATTAAAATATTTTAATGAGTATCAGACTAAAATCAACTCTATATGTAGAAAATATCAAACAAAAGGTTTAAGAGTACTGTAGTAAATCACATTTTGTAACGTAGTGGTTTACGGTCACTCTGCATAATGTTTTCTCCCCTTAGTGCGCAGCTCTTGCTTTGAAAAGTCTTTAGAGTGCAGGTACCTGACGGCCATTTTGTTTTGTCTCTTAAAACAATGTCAATAAACACTTTATTGAGACATTTCACGCCCACAATGTATCATGATTTTTAATTTATGAAAGTATGCAAAACAACTAAATCTTTCTTTATTTATAGTAAAAAAAAAACATGGTTGATATTGGTCTCTCATACAAAACAACCAACAACTTCAAATTAAATCAAAAAAAATTAAAACATTAATACATTAAAACTATATAGGTATTAATCATTGTACCATTTAAATGTACTTACTTTATGCTATAGCATCCCCTCTTCAAGTGAAGTAGTAGTCCTTCAGTTTAACTGTGGTAACTGTCTCATTCCTCGGTCACAGGTATGCTTGTTGTTGATTTCAACAGATTGCTGAGAGTTTGTATTATCTTCAGCATATTGATGAGAGCTTCACTTTGTTTCTTTCTTGGCTACATCAGGACATGGTTTTCGATTTTCTTCCAGAGTAATGAACCTCTTCTGTTGTCAGTTTAGAAGTGGTATCTGGTTTAAAGTATCTTTCATTTTCTTCTAAGTTGATCCTTCTTTCGTCTCGATAGTGCTAAGATCTAAACCTGTATGTATATATTTTTGCTTTGGACCATTCATCATCGGCAGGCGTTTTCTTGTACCATACTTCTTGTCCTATTTCAAGCTCTTCTACTAACTGATCCTCGGTCGTAGCCATAATTTGCTTGTATTTTTTGTTGTCTACAATTCTTTTCTTGACTTCTTCTTTTCAATCAAATAGTTGTATTTTTCTATGTTTGGTATGTACATCTTAATAACGACCATCATTCTTTTAGCGGGGAGTCTAATATTTATCTTGTTTGACGTATTTTGTAGGTAGCATTTTATAGAAATCTTCATTTTCTTCTAGACTTTTCTTGACCATTCTTTTCATTATTTTTACTGAAAGTTCTGACTTCCCATTGCTCTGTGGGCCTGCGGACTGCTGTTAATATGTTTGAAACCAATCCTTTCAAATCGTTCAAACTCTCAGATGAAAAGTTTGTTCCATTGTCTGAAATCAGTAGTTTCGGAACATAATACCGACGAAAAGCCTTTGCACATTATATTGAAGGTCTTGAGGTCATATCCGTCAGTTCATCTAGTTCAATAAGGTCGAATAATGATCACTGTGACTAAAAATCGATATATCTTCCTCTTATTTCAAGTTCAAAAACATCCATACTTATGATTTCCCAAGGTGGTTTGGAGCTTCATTGCCTTCATCTCTAGTTTTTTTTTCTGATTGCAGGCAAACTTTGCACATAAGTTTCACATGAGTGTATATTTCTTTTATTTCGTTGGTGATATTTGGCCAAAATAGATTCTCTTCATAAGTTTTAAAGTTGCTTCTATTCCCATATGTCCACCACATGTAACTTTTGAGAATTCTTTTCAGTTTGTAATGGAATAAGTATCTGATTTTTTGTTTCAATATTAAATCATCTTCGATTAACAGTTCATCACGAAAGTTCCAGAAACAGGTTAGCATTTCTGGTATTTGGAACTGTTTTCTAGCCAACCTTTCAGTACTTGTTTTCTCAGAGTTTGTAGTTGTTGATCATTTTTTTTGGTTGATTGTCTAATTTTTTCAATGGATTGCTCTGATATCTTCACGCTTTTCATCTGTTGTATCCAATCCCTGTAGTTCGCTTGAACGGTACTTTGATAGTTTCCTCTTGAATTCCTTCAAGAACCTTGTATACTTCATTTTGTTTCTCATTATTTTGTATGCTTTCTGGCGCTCTTGATAATCATCTGCCTAGGTACATTTGATTCCTTGTTTGTAACAAATATGTTGTATCGTTGAAGGGAAGATCATGTTTTGTAATCTTCTTGGAGTTTTTTTCAGAAGAGATTTCTTGAAAATAGTTACTAATGGACTGTGATCTGTTTCTATGATTACGTTTGATTTTCCTGATATATTGATCAAACCTCCTGACAAGCAAACAATATTGCTAGCAATTCCTTCTCTCAATTTGCGCGTAGTTCTTTATGTTGCTGTTAAAGTTTTTGATGCATATGCTACAGGGCGAATTTATCTTGTAAGAGCATCCCAGAGCAAACGATGAAGCATCAGTCTGAATCACCACTGGTTTTCTCGGATCATAATATTTCATTATAGCTGATTATGCTATTTTCTGTTTTGTTTCTTCAAAGTGCTTTATCTTGTGGATCAGTCCATTCAAATATTTCTTTATCTCTGGTAAGTTTTCTGGTTATGTTATTTGACAAATTCGAAATATACCCGCAATAGATATGTAACATTTCCAAAAAACCATGCTTTTCTCTTGCTTTCAGGTTTTGGCATAATGTAATAATAGCTGAAATTTTGCTTTGGTCAGGTTTGATTCCATTTGAGTTAAAATATGACCGTAAAATTTTACTTCAGTTGTTGGATTTTCTTGTTTAACTTTAGATTTTTCTTTTCTCAATTGCATGAACAGGTTCTAATTTTCATCATGATTTTTTTCAGAGCATCAGCTGTGGTTTCACCAT